>KN491295.1:8203-24976 GCA_000787155.1 Scartelaos histophorus | reverse complement strand
CACTCCTCTTCTTTCTTTCTCTCTTTCTTTCTCTCTCTCTCTCTCCTCCACCCCTTTCAGATCCCCTCAGGCCCAAGCCTCCGCCAAAACTACAAAGGTCCCTCTACTGCTGGCAGCTCTCCCCCTCTTCCTTCTCTCTCTCACTCTCCCTCTCTCTCTCTCTCAAAAAAAAAAAAAAAAAAGCTTTTTTAATTTTTATAAAAGCCTTGCCTCCATTAGCGGCAGATACAGCATCCACCGGCGGCAAGCTTTAATATCCAAACAGGATTATGGGCCTGCCTGGGGACAACCTGCCAGGGAGCGTGCTCAGTCTCTTGCTTGCTCTCCACGACTCCCGCACACACTTTAGAGACGTGTTGTTTGTGTGTGTTAGATTTTGGACTTCCTCTGATGGAGACATAGGCCAAATCACTGCTAAATCCTGTCTTACATGCACATTTGTGTTCATTTATTCACACCAGACGGAGTTTGTGTCATCAATGAATTAGCGGGATTTCAATATTTTAGATTTGGACTATAGAGCGGCAGAGGAGCTCATTCTTAAACAGGCTCCTATAGCCTCAAACAGTGAGAGATACAGTGCTGCATTCATACCATGCTCCATGCATCTATACAACAACTAATCCTTATGTAATAGATAAGTTTCTGTCATGTCATGTTTCTCCTTATGATCTATACAATATATACAATTAGCTGAGCGATATAGGTTATGTTTGTATGTAGTTCTATATTTTTTCTTCTCAATTGTACATATACAGTATATTATTATGCCTTGACACCACTCTCTTCTTATGTTTAGCTACGTATTTTTTATTTACTATTACTGTTTACATTTTAGCTTTTTGCCATTATATTATACTGTGATGTGTGAGCTACTATGTCCATATATTTGGATCAATAAACATGTCTGAGTCTAAGTCTAATATGTAATCGCGTAAATGCAATACTGACACATCCCAACCGGAAAATGGGCAAAAGCAAGAAAATGAGACAGCTGTTTTGGTTGCCAGAGTTGTCAATCAAAAGTATGGGTTTGATTCTAAAATGGAGCATTGATTTGAACCCTGCTAAACACTCAAGGGCACCATCTTGTGTCTATTGCATCCCAAATTGCTCACTTCCTCATGCTGTCAGCCTCTTCCCCTTCGGTCCGCGCATTCATGTGACGATCCACCTTGATGGAAGATTTCTCCATTTGTGAAGTGTACAATTATCGCCCTTTGAGATAGTCTATAGTGGCGACGCCCCACAGCAGCCACTATAGGAGTTTATAATGGCACTCAAGCTCCATCTGTTTTCCTCGTGGGGGTAAGTTGTAAGGATAAACAAGTTTGTACAATGTCCGAATAAAGTAGGACTATGCTGAAGTCAAAGTTGAGATCAGTACAGTGGAGTTATGTATGGGTAAATTGCATTGGTTTCACAGTCAGAGAAAAACTTAATCTATTTTCTTTTTTTATATGGCTTTATTGATACTATTTGTTTATACTTGTAAATATACTACTACTACTAGCACTAATTTTGTATTATAATGTCCGTCCTAATCAAATCAAATATAATTCAAATAGCCTCTTGAAGGAAACATTTGAAACACACCTTTTCATACTTACTTAAGTAAAAGTACTTTAAGTAAAACCTCTATAAAAACTGGAAATTCCTTAACCCTAGGTATAACACCCTCATCACATTTCATGGTCTTCTCTTGATCTGGATAATTAGCAGCACTTAGCATTCTGGGCCAGTGAAGGTACATGCACATAAAAGACGGATATGAGCTCGGCATACAGACTAACTGAGTCACGGATGAGAGAAAATAAAAAAAAAAAATCTCCAGGAATGTTTTTGATATACACAATATAAATATATAGTTAAATGCTCCATAAAGTCATTTTTCCTAACATAGGTAGATAAATTCTCAAATATGATATACTGCTGAAGAAAATGTAGATTATAAACTATAATACTGAAACTAATTTATGCCATTGACACAATAATCCTAAAGCAGGATTATCCCAAAAGACTATTTTAAAACTGCAATAATGTTAAAAAAATAAGAACTGCAATAAATAAATAACAGAATGAAACACTTTACAGGTTATTTTGTATCAGTATAGAGTCATAGAAGTTACTTATTCAACCCTCTACAGCTCAAATCTAATCCTAGAACAGAAACACTTTATTATGAGTACACACAATAAATATTTACCCCCCAAAATGACTGTTCCTTCTAACGTGTATTGAACGATAAGTTGAGATAGTAATTATCCTGACAGGCCTAAACATAGGAGTTATGTAGTAGTTACCTGGACAGAGTTGAGGTGGCAGTACCCGTTGAGAGGAAAGCGAATGACATGTGTGGAGTCGTGGTTCCAGCCTGCATTGACCGAATTGCACATGACGTCTCCAATCTCGGGGAAGACGTCTTCGATGAGGGCCTTGTCTCCGCTCAGGGTGATCCTCTCGCCCAGGTCCGGAGCCACACGCACCACCAGGCACTCACACGGACGAGACACACGGCTCAGCTCCTGCTCCTGACGCCAGCGCTCCAGCTCCGACAGCATAGGGTGCAGCTGGAAGTACCGCGCCTCCTCGTACAGAAGGCTGTAGTCCTGAGAAGAAGGGACAGGAAACGTTCATGTTATGGAGGCAATATGTTTTCTTTTACATTGCAATATGTTATTGCAATGTAACATAATACGCTTTTGCAGTATTCACCTATTGAAAGCCAAGGGTTGTGGCATTGCTCTTTGGTGAATAAATCACTTGAAAGATTTTTTCCTTTAAAGTTGCACATTTACATATATTAAGCTCTTTGACCTACAAAGCACCTACAAAGTTGGGAGGCAACAATCCAGCTTTTTGAGTGTCAATACCATTTTATATACTACCCATTTAAATATCAACCATAAACATCTGTTATGTAGCTGTAACTGCAAAACAACTTTAAATTAATAAAAGTTCAAACATTAACAGACTTAGCCCACTGAGCCAAATGAGCAAACTACGGCCACTAAATATTCATATTACATCAATTAATATGCCCAACCAGGATGTTGGCTGGACCAATATTTGGAAGCAGATGTCCAGTAAATTCATGCTTTACTCTCTAGAGTAAATGTTTACTGTAGCCTGCTAGTCTATTCATGATAATGCAGATTCTACATTGGTCCACTTGCACATAAAATGCATAATCTTTTTCTCTAGGTGGTTTCCCAAAATCCATTCCATTGTAAGTCTGGCCTCAGAGTGAACCTAGGCCTGTGCTTTGTCTTTGCTTATTTTAGCTGACATACTTTACAGTGATTGAGTCGCCCTGCAGACAGTCCATCTGATAATGTGCTTATTTGTTTTCCCTCTGGGCAAGTTCAGTAATTACAGCCAAAATGGCAACCAGCAATATAAAAACCTAATATATTGCACACAATAAAACTAACGATGGATAGGCAAGGCATGGAAACAAAATGTTACCCGAGCGCTTATATCATCTCTATATGAAGTTATTGCTTTGTCATGCTATGAATATTCATGACAATTGTCACTCAGTATTTATTCCCTCCATTTCACCCATCGTTCATCCAGTGTGTCTAGGCGACCTGTGAGGAGGTTGTCCCAGTTAAGTGCAGTGTCTGGCAACCCATCTCCAGGTTATGACCCACTAGTATGGGTCAGTGCTGTGGGTCAGATTACTTTGCTGGTGGATTATCATATGTATATTAATATAAAATATATAAAATATATAAAATACTATACTAAAACTATAATATAAAATATTTTGGGCTGAAACTGGAGGAACATAAAAACTCCACATAGAAAGACCTTTTTGCTGTGAGAAGAGCTGAGGCAAGTAAGTAAGTAATCATGCTTTCATTAACTTGACAAAGAACTGAGTCTGAAATGTAAATGTGTCAGTGCTGCTTGTATTTGGCATAAACTTGAACAGTGCTTTTGTTCAGTTCTTAGTCTTTTATTTATTGAATTAGCGTTGTTGATGTTTCCATGGGTTTCAGAGTGATGAAAATCTAGCACCATTGCCATTACAGTTAACAATTCAAAACAAATGATTACATCTTATGAAGGGGCAAAGAGTTTCAGCTTCCTGTTATAAGGTGCCATTCTGAGGATGATTTACCATTCAAAGATAAAATATGTTGTTCTAAATTGTTAATTACTATGACTGAAACCCATGCCCAGACTGCTACTAGATTTTTTAAATGATAGAGGTTTTATGAATCAGTTCTATCACATGCATTGGCTAATCTAAGTATTGTACTTTCTTTTTACACTTGCAATATCAAAAATACCTACTTTATTTGATAGGCAAAAACACTAAACCACCTGCTCCTACTACAACCTCCCTCCAGTGTGGATATAACATAAGCCTTAGCATTCATTGTGTGTGCAGACTTGAAGGAGTGCTGACTGATGGGACTTTGTACAGTTTTCTCAACACTCACTTTGAAGTCGTCCGGAATGAGCAGCTTGGACGTCCTGAGGAAGTTGAGGATGTAGCGGAACATGTGTCCATCCCTGTCAATGAAGTAGTGCTGCTTGAGGCTATCCAGGACTATGGGCTCTGTGCCATCAAAGAGCCGGCCGATTCTAGCAGGCAGAGAGGGGAGGGCAAAGCGGGTTAGGCAATTTATCTTCGTGTTTGCGTTGGAAAAGTTCAAGACATTTTGGTTACATCATCTACTTCTTTAATCTATTGTCTGTTACCTGAGAAAAAAACCTGCAAAATGCTAAACTTGTGTGATTGGATGCTACTAGAGACAACGGTAGATCTGTAACTAACTTTTTTTTTCAGTAGTCAAATGATCAACTAATCAGTGATCCATTTTTCAATTATATAGCCAGTATATTTAAATCAGCTACGAGGCCTAAAATGTATTGTTTTGTTCCAGCAAAATGGGAAACTGCATGGAGAACTACATAGACCATGATCCTTTGCTTCATTTCAGTACAAACTTGAATTTATTTTTTATTTAATTCTATTTGATTTTACTTTTAATATAACAATACTGATTCCATTAATGGTGTATCAATGACATTTTTAGAAAAAACACAAGTCTTCCCAACATACTTCAATAAATACATGATAATATTTTGACATCATTACACCTCTACTTCCTACTTACCCATTTCATTCTATCATTTGAGAGAATCATTATTGTCACGTATCATATTATAAATGAGAATTCATATATTGATTTAACCTTAGGCAGTTGCTCCTACTGATGCAAGCCATTCTTTTTGTACAAGCTTGAGGCTATAAGAACTACATTGGCTGGAGATCCCTACAGCTTGATTAGAAGGCTGTAATGATCATGGCAATAAGAAGAGCTCAGAATGTTCAGCCAGTATACCGCCACATTTGGGCCAGAGATGCTACAACTGCTTTGGTTTAAGTGATCTCATCTAATTAAAGGCAAATGTCTATTCCCGCACTGGTGATTCAAACTAGGAAAAATAAAGAAATTGGGAAAGCTTATAAACAAGAATAACTTGAGCTAGGTATGTTTAATTTAGGCTGGCCAAGACTTAAACTCAGATTTTGGCATGCCGGTTTATCCAAGCTTTGAATTGGCACAAAAAGTAAATTGTGTTAAATTAGGGCTCACTACATGACAAGAATAATCAATCTGAGTTTTTTTCAAACTCATGTTTTGCACTTCCCATCTCATAGGCTCTGAAGGTTTCTATTGGCACTGGCAACAAATAAGACATCAGATTTCAAAGTATATTCACACATTTAATTTGAGATAGATTTGTGTCAGATGCCCTCCCATGCATAGCACTACAGAAGACTTTACTGACTGACATAGTGTGGTCCATTCTTTTAGAGTTCACAGATTCTGTTCAAAGTTCATAATTTAAATCTGTCCAGAAGAATTAGCAAAAATACTGCACTGACAAACTAATCATATTTCAGAACATGTTTATAAAGATGACGTTTTTTATGCAGAATAAAACTGGATACTTTAATGTTTGCTGAGGAAACTATGGTACTTCAAAACGTCCATCCTTTGCAAATTGCTAATTGCGTCCATTCAATTCACAAATTCAATTAATTTGTGATTAAACCTGCAGCCCTTACATTATCTAACAAATGAAACGTCACAAAAAGCAAAAATGGACATAAAGAACAATGGCAGCAGAAGCAAACAGGAGCGCTAAAAACAAGTTAAGTATAAGGTGCTGTGGAGGTCAGAACGAGCCGGGTGTTGGGTGCTCCAGGCGTGTGCCAGTCACCCTAAGGCGACGGCCCGAAGCGACAGTGCAGCCCGGCAGCCTCCAGATGGCCCCTCACCCTTTGGCCCCTTCACTGCTGCTGCGACATCTGTCAGAATAACCAAGTCGCTATTGTCTGCCTGCTGCACTTCTGATTTCTGTTCAGTGATGTAGGTTTGTGTTTAGGTCGTCCACAAACAAGAGATTTTACTGGTATATTATTACTGTATTACATTTGTAGAGTTAATCTGGGGATGCTTACGTTCTGGAAGTTGCAATTAGATTTGCAATATACGTTTGCAAAGTAGGATTCTGTTCAGAGTGCACATTGTAAACATCTGCAGGAGCAATAACATTTGAGAGAAGACTGAAATATGAACTGATAAATTAATACAAGAAGCCTATGCATTCCAGACTATGTTTGTTGAGGCCTTAACTAGGTACATGATTTTTCTATAAAAATACAAGATATTGTATTCTTGATTATGATTATTTTCGGTCAATACATTAAGACTAAAATTGTTGTCAGGTAGTACATAAAAGATTAGGTTACTACAAATGTTATATCACAGTGATATCTTCATGTTGGTGTCCCTGAGTTGCAGCAATGCATCATGGTCTTTGTAGTTGAACCTACTTTTATACCACTGTAACAAACCATACATTTTAGGCCTAGGAGCGCAGTAATTAAACAGCATAATAAAGCAACATCTAATATAGCTGTCTTACCGGGACTCGGGGAATTTGGTTAAAGTGGCCAGGCTGCTGGTGTACATGTGCCCGCCCACGTCGATGTGCACCGGGGCGTTGGACTTGGTGAGCTGTGCCGGTGTGGGGATGCCCTGGTTACTCAGAGGAGACACTGGTGACCGCGTGATCATGGGCCGAGACATGCTGGAGCGATTATCCTGACAAAACAAGTACAAGCAAAAGTTATAAAGAGAGCAAAGCATAGGTGTTAGTCTTGAAGTCATAAATGCTATTGATGCTTACGAATAAGATCTAGAAAATGCTATTGTGAAATGTACAATGCTCAGTTATGTTAACACTGGCCTTGTAGTGTTGTCACGATATTTAAATTTCAATACTAAGGAATAGATTTGATAGTTAATACTGGTTCTGATACGATGATCTTAAAAAAACGCTTTCTTTAGACAATAGGATGTGATCTTCAGCATTAAATCATAGTACTTTTATAATACCATTCGATCATCCAAGTATGCTCCATAGTGCTCCATGGGCGTATACTAGTCTATGTGCTCTTATACTAGATCATTCTAAAGCTATTGATGAAAGGTTCATTTGTTTCCTGTGAATGTGACTGTTTTAGTATCGATACCTGCTCAGTACTGATGCTTTTGTTCAACCTACAGCATTGGTTATAGTCTTTAGCCTAATTTTAGAAAACTAGACAATGTTTTCCTATTACTAGATTAAATTAAATAGATGAAAAGGGAGTATTTCTTATTAACACAGATGCAGGTAGAGGTTTAACAAAGAAATACTGTTGCTAAAATGCATTTGGTTCTTAAAAATAGTCATCTATTGTAAAACTGTGATGTTAGCCATGAGCCATATATCGTGTATCGTATCGTGAGGGACCATGTGATCCCCAGCCCTAGTTTTTATCCTCATTGTACTGCTAAAAGTACATCTAAATTGTTGTACATATATCATTCCTATTATAATATAAAACAATTAGGAACACTGATTCTGGTTAAACTTGGTGCAGCCTGACCTTGACCCGGATGGTGCCCTGCGTGTTTTCCTGTGGGCCATAATCTCCAAAAATGAATTAATTTGGAGCATCAATTTCACCATTTGAAATGAGCAATAATGAGCTGCCTTGATTCCAGAAACGCTAATAAGGTTTTTGGTGAAATGTCTCTATGCACTGGTAACCTACAAACATGATTTAGCCGAGGGGGTGAATTTTGACACTGATGAGAAGTGTTGAAAAGTTGAAATTCTAACAGTAATCAAGCCTTTTCTCATTACAACTATACTTTCTCCAAAAACACAACCAGAAAAGAAATATCAAAGCATTTTGAACCACATTTGTAGAGAATGATTTGTAACTGCTGTGGGGTGAGAAGAAAGCTCCCTATAGCTGAAAGCCATGACAGGGTGTGTTAACAAGCAAACTTCACTAAAGCAAGTACATAACTACAGCAAACTACAAATGCTTTTAAGTTGCATTTTGTCAATACCACACAATAATGCATACAAGAGACTTGAGCCTCAGATCTTTCATACTCATATGTTTTGAGACTTCTCAGAGGTCTAGACATGTCTTCACTGCTTAAAACCCCGACTTAACCATGACTTAACTTTGGCTAAACCAGGACCTGAGGCAAAACCGATTACAAGCCACAAGTCTGCGTAAAACCGGCCAACAACGGGACTAACGCGGTACTAAACCAGGGCTAAACAAGGATAAAAGCGTGAAGAAACCAGCTTTAAACTTTGTGATGTAACTTAAATAACTTCAGTGATACAAAAATCAATGTTCGACACCATAACATACACTTTCTATCATAAAACATCAAACAAGTGCCAAATGTAGCCAAACTGTTCCATCCCCGGACTTTTACGCGCGCGCTTTACCTGAACCGGCATCACTGTGTTGGGGGAGGAATTCACAGAGTGGTCATTCTGCTTGAGCGAGGCAGCGGGCAGCGGCTCTCCTCTCACCCCGGTGTACATGTCCCTGCTCTCGGCCGCTCGCATCGGCAGCCGCTTGAGCGTAGCGTGCACCGCCTCGTCCGCGGAACTGATTGGACGCGCGCGTTTCCTCGCCTTCTGATGCGTTAAGTCCATGATATCCGTTTCGTCCATTTACAGAGATGCGTTTAGGAAGCGAACAGGGCTGGCGTTGTCTTCCTTTCTTTCTTTTTTACCCCCCACTGTCAAAATATAACGCGGAGTCAAAGGTTTAAAGACCGGAGGAGCGCAGAGATCAGCAGCGGAGTCGTGCGTGGCTGTCACACGGAGTAGCTCCTCGTTGCAATGGCTGGGAGAAGTCAAAGCCCCCGACAACATTAGCATTGTAGCGCCCGAGGCTCTTCTGGGCTGTCGCTGTGTCTGTGGCAGGTATGTGTGTCGCATTTTCACAGGAAAGCAGTCGAAACCAAAGCCTTTCCCGGCTAATACAGATGTCACGCCTGGGTCCTGTCCTGTCACCGCTGCCAACTGCCCTTTGCCCCCTTTTTTGTTTTGGAAAAGCCATGTGCGCGGACAGCCCTCTGCTTCCGCTGACATCTCCTCTTCCCTGGTTCTGATTATGTCGAGCAAATCAAAGGCAAGCCACGTTTTTAAGTGTGACCGAGCACCTGGACCAAAATGCCCCTTATTATCTCCACCCACAAACGTATGTCACTCCAGACTGGCCACATGCAAAAGCTGACAGATTTACCCCGTTTTGTTACTGACGTTGTTCATACTAGGTTACGTATTTTGAAATGAACACAATCAGACTTTTTAATAATATATTCAAAATGACAGCGTTTTCCCCATATAAGATCACACCAGTCAAGTGTCTAGCAATAACGGAAGAACAGGGAGCTAGTCTAAATACTTTTCATGACTCAAGTTGAATTAGAATAGGTTAAATGTATTACAATGTAGGTTTTATTCAGTTGAAAAGTAAAATTTAAAGTACCCAAAATGCTGCTACTCCTATTACCACCCCTTCTTTTCCTTTAATTAATAGCAGGCACATTTTCTGTAAAGCAACTTGGCACTACCAAACATGAAAATTCATGCAACTTGAAACGCCTACAGCCTCTCTGACCAACTACTGCCAATCATTCAGTGTCTTGCCCAAGGACACAACATCACTAACTATGAAACGCCTCTTTGGTTGCTGTCCGAACTACCAATTGAGTTCCCTCCGTGCAAACCTAAACTCAAATTTGCTTTTTTTCTTTCATCTCGAGCTCCCGGTCCAGTATTCCACCGGGCCGGCCACATTTGTATGACTGCTCCATCAACAATGCCACATCACTAATGACATATGTATTACAAGCCCACTTGAAAGTACTGTCGGAGGCCTCCGTCGGGCTGTTTTCCCCTCCTCCGAAAAAGCGCTAGGAATCCACACACATTTTAATAACATTTAGATTAAAATTAATTAGTTCAACCACTGGCCTTAAAACATGCACACTCTTCCTTGCTTCTCATTGGCAAGTAGCACGTTTCACACCTAGATACCCAATTAGCAATTAAGCTTGCCTTTGAGTGCAGAGGCCTCCAATGCTGTGGCGTGTGATCCTGCTCTGATTTGCATGCCATTTGTGCGCACGCTGATAAGCCCAGGCATATACATAGTTTTTAAAATTCAACTCCTCAATCCCTCTCCGCGCAGAAGGCAAAGGAGAGCCTACGGGGCAAAACCGAGGGAGAAAATCACATGGCTGCTCTTCAAAAGGAGACCTGTGTTAGGCAAACCAGGCAAAGTGCGTAGGATCACACTCGCAATGCAGGTAATTTGTTCCCTGACTAATTTGCCAAGATGGTGTTATATGTGTGTATGTGTGTGTATGTGTATGTGTGTGTGTGTGTGTGTGTGTGTGTGTGCCCCCGCGGAGAGGAGCAAGTTCTGAAAAACAGCTCGGCCTGGAATTGGATTTCCTCAAAGCCTTGTCATCGCAAAGGTGGATGGAGTGTAAAAATCTGTAAGGCATTATGGAGAAGTGCAGAGGGGAGAAGTGAAAGAGGAACACAGGCAGTCAGGTGGGTGGGAATCATGAGCGTGCTGAGGGCTCCGAGGAACAGGTTCAGAAATTATTCCAAGTTTGGAAATGCCTACAAGATCATGAGCCTGTCATGTTATTTGAACTCGTGCCACAATTATGATTTCTTTACGGCGGTCTGATCTTATTGCAGGTCAGAGTATCGCCATTACTGACTCGAGCTGTCGATCAATGTTGTTATCAATATTTAGACTAGTATTAAAGCTACATTTGAACAAGCATCGATTACACACACAGAACAAATATGAACCTTTTCTGAATAGTTTTAGAATGTTTTAACGTGTAAAACATGGTATCATTGATGGAAGTTTGGATTTTTTTTTTTATCATGACAGACCTATTACCAACAAGGTACTCCAATAATCTACAAATACATGTATCCAAAGCTGAATACTAATACAAATACTACCTTTATCACCGTTTCTACTACCACTACTCTCTCTCTCTCATCGGAAATGGCGGCAAACTACACCAGATGTCCTTACTGTCACATTCTGCCACATTACTTGACACAAAATGGACTCTTGTGAGCTGTAAGACATGTTATAATGCTGTTGCCTCATCAAAAAACATACCTGGAGTCACCTAACCCTGGATTATCAGTCTGTCTACAACTCCAAAGCTCAAAGTGCTATGTTCTTTGTGATGTCATGTAGTTTTCAAGTTATCTTTTACCTCACATTTAGTAGAGATTGGCGATTCCAGGGCTGAAATTATCCAAATGAATCTAGTGAAGGTGTATGAAGTTTGAAAACACAGCGTAGCACTTCCTGTACTACCACATGACATCACAGGGTGGAACTGACTTTCATCTGTTTGAGAGAAGAACTAAATATGCTGGGTTTTTGTGTTAAACGTGTGTGAGCAAAACAAAGGATCAGAAAATAGCTTAATATGGGCCCTTTAACAGTCTGAGTGATTGTGTAACTTATTCATGTGTCCGGACAGAATTGGAACTTGCAACCCTCCAGTTCCTAGACAAATTCTTCACTTTCTACTACGCTACTGTGCCCACTACCACTAACTTTACTAATACACATTTAATATGAAAGGCCTCAGTGTTAGAATATAGCACCATCTGTACAGTATTTCGTAATTTTAGCCAATCATGTTTCAGAATCCAGCCAACATGCAATTTTGTCATCTTTAATGTGACTTTTGACTTGTGGAAAGTACCGAATGTCCCCTCATGTTTGTAACCTCTGCAGCCTGTGAATGTTTAACTTTTCATATTTAGCGAAATGTGAGCGTGCGTCTGCTCCATTTGTATACTTTCTGCACCACAATATGCACAAACAAATCAAAAACAGACTGACTGCATCAAGAATCATTTGGCACGAGATTTCAAGAACTCCGGAGCTCTGGAGAAAAGGTTAACATTTGGTACCAGGACTTTGCTTAGGGCCCACATGGAGCAAGATTATGATTCTGAACAATGAGAGAAAAATTAAAAAGCAATGCATCCAATCACAATTTATCACTTTGACAATTCAATAAACACGAGCGCAGACTAAAAATGGGTTTACAGGACCATTCTTGGACTATACAGGACTGGACTGGCTACACAGAAGTGATTTGAACTGGATTTGAGATTAACTAAGAGTAAACCAAGAGTAAAGGGAGCCAAACTAGGCTGAACAAGAACTAAATCAGACATAAAAGCATGACGAGGAGATGTAAAACAGTATTTATCTGGAAAAAAAACAAGTCACAATATTATAATAACATAACTGGGACAATTTTAGAAGCATCTAAGCAAGTAATTTAAATTAAATGAGTTGGTCGAATAATTCAGAAAACATTCTTACCTGCTCTTCACATGTCACATCCTGAAAGTTTAATTTAATAAAGCAGGTCACATAATAGAAAGGCCAGAGCGGCTTATCTTGGGAGACCGCTGTGAATACCAGGTGCCACAGTGGGCCGCCGGTGGCAAAAACTTGTCTTTGTGTCTTTAGGCAAGGCAGTTTACCCGCGTTGCCTGGTAAGAATGTGGCACATGTGTGTGTTGGTAGTGGAAAGATACAAGTGGGGCAGATGTGGCCACACACCGGTTTACCACCACTGAGACAGGAATGAATTAATAATGGACTGTGAAGTGCTTTGAGGATCTTGAAAGGTGCTTAATAAACCCAATGAGTTAATTAATAATAGAGGTAATGTAAGGTTATGGTTATACAATGGTAATGAAAGAAAAGAATGAAGGATTTCACTATTGTTTTGTGAGTAACCACAAATTACTGCAAAATCCTCATGTTCTTCTCACAATGGAAACAGTCACATTTGATATTGTGAAATTTCTACTCTAACTAAAACCAGTCAGGCCTTAAACAGCAATGGTCAAGTACTCCAACAGAAACTACACCACAAGTGTTACCGAACCACATTTTGAGAACCACTTCAGTAATGCCAATTCATGAACATCAAAATTTCAGATTCACGTAATGGCCGCACAAAACTTTGAAATGTTTACTTGTACAACACAGTCTGCCTGTATTTCCACATATTGCAGAAAGAAACAATTAGCATTTCAGATCAGAGCATTAAGATTCGGTCGGAGGCAGGCAGACTGGTATTTACATAATCTGGATGGGTTGTCTCTGCTTTCTCGCCCCTGGCCATTTGTTTCAAATGTCCACACACAGACAGACAGGAGCTCGCTGTGGCTAAGTACACTGTCTGGGCTTGGGGAATAGCAACACGTGTAGGTGAGCTCGACTCCGCTCATGACAGAGAGGGATGAGGTGTAGACTTGGTGCTAGGTTTATATCACCATTTTCTTTAAGCCACATCATGATTTCAATTTGATCACAATTCATGTTTTCTTGGTGTCATTTATAGTGTCTTTACAGGGCCTATGCTACGCAACATGGACTCTTGTGAGTGGAGTTGTGTTTTGTTTCATTCAAGTTTGAGTAGCCCTTTATTATTATTTATTGTAGTCTGTCTCCAAGGCTCAAAAGGCTCTGTTCCACCTTGGGGGTTCATGAAGTGGTAGTTTTAAATTAACAGCTACCTTTAACCTTTTGTTCAATAGAGATTAGCAATTTCACATCTGAAATTATCCAAATTATTCTAGTGAAGGTGCATGAAGTTTAAAAGCAGAGTGGAGCACTTCCTGTATTATCATGACATCACAAGGTGGAACAGAGTGTTTTCTATTTGAGAGAAGAACTCTAAAGAACTCGAAATATGCAGGGTTTGTATATTAAACATGTGTGAATGAAACAAAACACAACTTCAGGTATGATGAAAAACAACAAAAACATTATATTATAGATCAAAAAATAGGGTAACACGGGTCCTTTAAGAGAAAACTAAAGCTTTTGAAAGTTCATTATTCACAGTGGTTGGTCGTATCCAGTTGTTCCTCACTCAGAGCTTGATGGGGGGCGATCAATAAGAGGACTGGATGGGGTAAAGTGTCTCTTTTTGACCATAGAGCAGCATTTAACAATAAAGCAGAGATCATGATATGGCATTTTTTGTTTTTACCAAAATAGTGGCCACAGATCTATGATCACAAAGATGAGGTGGTTATTTGATTGGATGGATAGATGATGTTGGGAATAATACTTTGAAAATGTATTAAGCCACACAATACTGAATACCAATACATTTTCCGTTATATGGTCCAATCAGAGAATCACTGAAGTCTGAATACTTAGAATACTTTGATATGATGACAGGACAGTGGTGTTTTTATTATATCACTAATAATATCACATCTTAAATTTCAAATTGAATTACTAAAATGTTTTCCAAATGAAAAAGTAACAAACTGGAATACAGTTACTCTTTCATAGTTCTGAAAACATATATTTGGTACATTTAGTTACTTCCAAAACTGTAGCTAGAGTATGTTTTTACTGTGAAAGTAAGTATTAAAAACTATATGCCATCACAAGCCAATATCCCATTTGGGTCTGATTTTTCTCTAAGATAAGATTCATGCAAGTGGGAAGTAGTAGTAATAGTAGTAGTAGTAGTAGTAGTAGTAGTAGTAGTAGTGGTAGTAGTAGTAAGAGTAATAGGAAGGATTATTAATAAACATACTACTACTGTGTACTAAATATGTTTTTACCTTGAGTGGATTCCACTGCAAACTCAGGGTACATTAAAGTACTAAATTGGGGCTCAATGTGAAACTAAACTTGGACTAAATCCGGACTAGATGAGGACAAAAGCAGGTTTACATCAGGACAAAACTTGGCTCATACCAGTGCGACCACAATCCTCCAAGATTTTGGCAAGGTTCATTTTTTCACTTGGGTTTAGTTGACTGAAGTAGACATAGTATAGGGCAGTACATATCTCTGTTAGGTCTACTTTAAGTACTTAGTTTAAATACTTGTGTACAATATATTTAATTTAAAATTCACTTTGATGTTTCATTCAGAGTGTGTCTGTTTTTCTGCTTTTAGAGACAAAGAAAGTTACATCTATTTGTATCTATCAGTATAATAACTAAACAGGCCTGTCTCTTTCATATTTTGTCATGGGTATTCTCTCATGAAATGCCAACAGTGGATTCTAAACAGTGGATTCTAAATAGCTCAGTGCAGATTTAAAGGCTATAGTTCCCTGATACTATTGAGTGAAGTCAAATTTCATACAACGCCACGCTATTCAGTCTGACATCACGGACCAGGAAGTGTGCCGAGTCCCATGTTGCCGGAGGCGCTTGGTAACTGTGCATGTTCACTCCGAGCGCAGCGCAGTGTCCCAGAGCGCAGGAGTGGCAACCCTCAGATGAAAAACAATAACACGACGCGTCCCTATGGATTCTCTGCTCGCCATAACGCGCAATAACGAGCAACACTGTACGTGCACTCTCTCAAATGTGGCCTAAACTCCGCGAACTCCTGCACAAGTTCAACAGCACTGAAAATAGTCAGTGTAATGGTCAAAGTAAGAGTTGTGACTCCAGCGCCATCAAGTGACCACATCTGGAATTGCATGTGTCAAAAACTGAAGTAGACACTATTTGCTGTTGTGGCATGTGAAATGAGAGTTATTGTAAATTGATATTACGCACGTACTTTTTAAAATGCAGGCTAATTTTTAAGTCACATAATTTGTTTTAACACAGAGCTTTCAAAAATCGCATAAAATATATAATTATTATACTAAAAGACCTTGAGGCAACGTGTAATCTAAACTATCAATTGTGACAGCAATTCATGTAATGACAATGTATTTAAAATATGAAACACAAGGCATAATTCTGCTCTGAACAAGCTACTCCCTCATGTTCTCATAACCTCAGGAGTTTTTACGCACGGTCCATCCACGAATGCCCCTCTCCATCTACACAATAGCGTTATTATATCAAGCATAGATTTAACAATTATACAAAAGATTAAGTTTGTATGCTGTGGTGATTCATATATTGCGTGCGTAAAGCCGAAGGTACATCCTGTTTTTACAGAAAAAGCCAAATCGCCCGGGGCAAAATTACTCCACAATGGCGTCTTTCATTAGAGGATCTGGGGCAGCCTGAAAAGCGAACAGTTTCACGACTACATCAACTTAGTATTACGCGAAAAGAGGCGCATATATACGGTTTGTGTAAGTTTGGTTCAAGTTACTGAGCCCCTGCGTCGCGGGCATGAGCTGGTACGAGGCAAAACGCGCCAGAAGCCAAATGCAGCGGGCAGAAAAGTGCAGTGCCGTTGTAATCCACCTCTCCGAAATTTCACAAGCGACACAAGACAGTTGCTTTAAGAACACTCTCCCACAATCGTACTTATACCGAAAATAGCCAGGAAGTGGTTAAACATTTTGTAAA
>KN491293.1:0-12089 GCA_000787155.1 Scartelaos histophorus | reverse complement strand
GGTTCTTCTGTGGGGACCTCACAGTCTCCTCTGGTTTTGGGACCACTTGATGTTTTAGGTTTGAAAAAGACAGACATGGGGGCGGGGCTAGTCCATGTAGCGCTTTATAAATGAAGCAAACATACTTAAAATGTATAAAATGTTCAAAATTTAAAAGATTGTACTTATTTAAAATATTACATACATGAAATGAATTAGGTTTTTGGTCAAAAATTTTAAGAGATTTTTTAAACAGTGATTCAATTATTTTCAAATTTGTAACAGTGGTGAGAGACCAGCTCGTAATGCAGTATTCAATATGGGATCAAATCATTGAGTGAAGAAACATTCTAGCAGCACCAAGTGTTAAAAAAGATCTGATTTGTTTAAAATTGTTAAGATTATATTTGACAGTATTGGCTAGTTTTTTAATATGATTTTTGAAAGACTTTTTGAAAGAAGAATGATACGAGCATTTTCAAGAGCAAAGGCCCAACACGTTTGGAAGCCATTCAACAAATTATCTGCAGTTTATGGTCTGGTTCACTGCCATAGACAATATAAAGAAGTCTCCAGTCAAGTGAAGCTCACAGAAGCCAGCAGTTATAGGGGCGAATATGGAACCAAGCTTTATATTAGGAGCAGGAATTTATTTGCATACAAAATTGTAAAATAAAAACACTAGGATCATGTAGAGTGTGTTTATTTGAACATTTTAAGACCAAAATGATAAGGCTGTCTGGCTAAAAAAGAAAAAGTCACTCCTTGGATTTAACTTGGTGCGTCATTCCTTGGATTTAACTTGGTGCTATGACCTGGGGTTACTGTAGTTGGTGAGGTGGAGGTTCAACAACAGTTTGTGCTCAAAGAAAAGGTCAGAGGACGACCTGAATATACTGAATGACCAGGTTATTCCATCACTGGATTTTTTCTTCCATGATCGGACGGGCACATTCCGAGATGACAATGCCAGGATTCTTCGGGCCCATATTGTGAAGTCCAGACCTTAAGCTCATTGAGAATCTTTGGGATATGTTGGAGGAGGCTCGGCACAGCGCTCAGACTCGACCATCAGTGCAAGATCTTGGAGAAAAATTCATGCAACACTCGACGGAAATTTTGTTGCAGAAGCTTATCGAAACAATGCCACAAATATGAAGAGTATAGTGAGTCAAGACTGTATAAAAAAGTGGACTAAGCGAGTGTGACGTCACTCATAGCGTTCAGCGTCGCTCAAATGAGGCTCGTGATGCTAACGGCTACAGGAGCGAATCTGGAGCCAGGATCTATGTTGTGAATAGGATTTTTTTGACTAACAAAAAAACAAAAAAAAAATTCAGGATCATGTGTCGCGGGTTAATAAGAACATTTTAAGACCAAGATGAAGAGGATCAGTGCAGCAGTTACAGAGAGACGAGGGACAAGATCCTAATGTAAGTCAATGGGAGCCAGAGTCAGAAGGAGCTGGAAGAGCCTCCTGGAGCACTTCCTGTCTGGCACGCGGCGGCTAACGCTTTAGCTATATCCATTCATATATACAGTCTATGATCTGACCTCTCTTTTTTGGTGGTGACTTTTTTGGGCAGCGTAGTAACAGTTACAGAGAGAGTTTTTCTGATGTAAAGTCGGTGCAAATGAAGCCAGAAGCGCTCCCTGATCACTTCCTACACGGTCGCTAGCGTGTTAGCTATTATATCCATTTATATATACAGTCTTATACAGTCTATGCTCACTATTCTCTTATTTTTACCTGTCCCTCCTCTTGTCTCACATCTCTTTTGAAAAAAATTCCGAAACCAGGATAAATGCTTTGCTCTAATTACTCCACATCTGCATCCTCCTCCCGACGGGCCCTGGGTGCTCCTGTAGTGTGTGCGCCGACAGACAGGTGGTGCTGACGAGCCGGTGTTACCCACTTTGCTCCTTATTTGCATACATATGACAACCATCTGCCTAATAGGCCTGTGCGATGTCTCCATTAGGCCGACTGCCACACAGCTTTGCCCGGAGGACCAAGGAATTGTACCAACATAGAGTTTTATGCAACGCACCGGCTGATCCCACGGAAGAAATGGCGGATTCTCTGCAGCGAAGCGCCATATGGACTCAAAACACGGGTCAACACTGTATATTTAGCATTTGTTTAGAACAGCTTGGAGGAGCAGATAAGTGGGGTGTGTAGCCCTGGGAAATACTAAGAGTTTAAAGATGTTTAGAGAGAGAAGAAGTAGTTTGATGACACTCACGGAAAAGAGCATCCTGTTTATACAGATATCTAAAAATCTGGACACTACTGGACATGAGAACTAAAGCTGCTCTCATGTCAAACTCTAATCTAGTAATGGGTGGATTCATACCGAAATTCTACAGAGACTGATCATCAAAAATATCCACAGGTCAATGTTCTCAAAAAAATTACAATTTAAAACGTAGACTTGGACAAGAGAAATTGTTCAACACAAAACTGTAGCTTGGTTGAAAAAAAGAGCAAGATATAAATATAGAAATTCTGCAAAATACGTGGTTTACACTTCAAAATAGCCTAAGATATAAACACTTAAATCTATCTGAAAATGACTTAAAAGTAGTGAAATTATCTGGCAACACGGACAAATCATTTTACTTGACAAGTTATCCTCAAATAATCTACTTCTAGACTAAAATTAAACAGTCTCAGAACTAGTAAGTAAATAATAAATCTGAAAACGAGATGAAGCTGATATAAGTTTTAAAATCTTGGGGAGATCAGAGAAATTTGCAGGGTATAGTTTAATTTATCTTCTTTAATGTTGAAATAAGTTCAAGCTGTGATGGAGCAAAGATTAAGATGATAAAGGAGGTTCTGTGCATTTTACTACAAAACAGATCTCAATATACACTGTATTTCAATGTTTGCCTTTGTATTACTGTATTATATAAACCCAACACAAATTTAAGCAGCTCAGAAAGTTGGTTTAAAATAAATAAGTAAAGTAAAATAAGTTTGAAATTGCAGTGAATTTATAAAAAACTAAAAACTCATGAAATGACCTTGTACCAACCCAGTTCTATAGCCTGTTTATGCTAATACCAATACCAGCTCATGTTATGCATAGGCCCCATTAAAAGCAGTGACCACTTTTGACCCCATGAAACATAAGGACATAGGTCTGTGTAACTGTATCCACGTGCACATGAAAACACACTAATGAATTGTGATATCTTAATAGCTTTACCATTGTATAAAATATAACATTACGCAGCTCAGACCCCATATTTCCTGTGACGGAGCTTTGAAACGAGGAACAATGAGCTGTGAAACCCAATCTGACAGACGGTGAAAATAATACAAGCGTAACAGAAGATTGTGAGGAGGGGAAAGGGAGAAACAAAGGACATGAGTTCAGACTGCTTCTATCAGCAATACACAGTTTAATAGCACAATTCTGATCATCAAACCTTACAAATTCAGGTCATTTAATGGTGCAATGTGTAACTTTTCTGGTAGAGACTATGCTATATGATTGTTTCCATAGAGATGTAACTGATTTGTCTTCAATGTTTTATTCTTAGACTTTATTGATCCATAAGGGAATTTTTAGGGCATTTTTTAGCTCACACCACAATATATTATAATAACAGAGTAAAAATTTTATTATACTAACAGAGTATAGATAATAAATTAGAAAATAAGTCACAAAAAAGATGGCGAGAGACAAGTGCAATTTGGCATTAAACATATCCATCTTCAAGAAGGTAACGCCAGTAGATCAAGTCACAAGTCAGATGTTGTCCCTTGTCCCACTCCTCTTCTTGGGGAGTGTAACTGTTTCAGATGCTGCTGTTCCAGTTTCTATTCACATGTTGTCCCTTGTCCCACTCCTCTTCTTGGGGAGTGTAACTGTTTCAGATGCTGCTGTTCCAGTTTGGACCGTGGTGCCCCCTAGTGTCCAGGACCTGGACCCCTCCCTCCTTCATGTCCTGGATTAATCTCTCCTCGTCCTGTTAGATCAGTAGTTTCCTTCTGCCAATAGCTTTGACCTACAGATTTACAACCTTATTGGCAGTGGATTCGTCCTGGCCATCTATGCCTGTCCGTCCATGGGAGTACATCTCTCCTTCACTGTGGTTCTCCTTGAGGTTTCTCAGTTTTTTTCCCCAAGGTTTTAGTTTTTCCTTGCCGAAGAAGGAGGGTCTAAGGACAGGAGATGCTGGGACAATTATCCATTTGCCTGCTTGTTGTTGGACATTCTGTATTTTTGAATTATTAATTGATTAGTAATTATTATTATTATTTTTCTTATTCTGCTTCATTCTCTGACATTTCTGTTTGCTAAATTAACAATTTTGTGAAGCCCGCTGAGATAACAGTTGTTATGATTTTGGGCTATACAAAAATAAATTGAATTGAATTGAATTGAATTGAATAGATCACTGGAGAGGCGACCCCACCCACTGTTATGCCTGAAATCAATAGAAATCACCCATAGAAATAACTGCATACATTTAATGCCATACTGGGGAACATATAGGCAACCCAAAGTATGCATAATGTGGTAAAGAAAGTCCTGACCAAAGTAGCTAAAGATTTTTTTAGATGGGTGTGTCCCTGTGGCACCCAGATCTCCTGCTGAGGTGCCCCAGTGGCATTTGTAGGATGGGTCAAATACAAACAACACTACTGCATTATATTGGCCAATAATGTTTAATACAGCTGGGACAGATAACATGAATATTGTTAAAACACAGATTTCTGTTGTAATATGGAGAGTTCAGGGTCTAGTCATTAATAAAAATGGGTAAATCCCGAGAGAAAATGTCATAGTAACGTAATCAATAGGAAGATCTGTCTACTGCCCTCATGTGGGAGTATGACATCCTATAATAACATGGAGAAAAGGCCATGACCACATCTATATCAAAAAAGTTACGCAATGAACCTTTAATGCCGAAATGTGTCTTTAGAAATAAAAATCTGTACATTTCTTTAACGATAAACCCAACTCCTCTCTTCACTTTCAGACAGGCACTCGGGGAGATGATGAGCTGAAGTCAGAGAAAGTTCACGGAAAACACAAAGAAAATACAACTCTTAAGTTTTACATTTAGACCTCGGAGGTATAAATACATAATACACTCAATAATGCAATACAGGATTATAGTTTTGAGAGAGATGGTGTAAGAATTAATAGGAAGGTTATAGCAGATGTAAGGTATATCGTTATATGGGTAAATATATATCTATTAAAGCTGCATTTTGTAACTTTTCTAGGTTTGCCACATCAAATCCATCCGTTTCCATGGAGATCTTATGGCTTTACCTGGAATTTATTTGCATTTATAGAATTATAGATGGTTTTATGGCTCAAAAAACATGCATTGCTAGTGTGAACGGAATCGCCTCCCCACAGATCTGACCCGTAACTTGCTCTTATAAAAGGGTTAGGTACATTTAATGCCTTACTGTGGAACTTTCCCAGATAATATCTACTTGACAACTAGTTTCTTTAGACAACTACTCCTTTTATTGTGCTGCTACAACTATAACTACCATTACTACTACTACTACTACTACTACTACTACTACTACTACATTTTCTACTGTTGAACCCAAGAGTATTTTGAAGTAACAAGTTTTCAAGAACCAATCAATCTTTCTTCTCTCTTTCCTTCTCTCCTCTGGTAAAAGTTTGTGTACTTGGTTATGATCTGGCTCTGTAGCGCCTTAACTCACTCCTATAATGGTCCCTAACCCTTCTCCTGTATTACTTTCTCCGCTCCCTCAGTACTCAGTCTGGACTTTTTAATTTCACCCTTGTCCTCCTGTGTACTTCTGACACATGGCTATAATGGTACAAAGTAGTTTTCATTGCCTTCATTTTTGCTGTTTTCTCATTAGGGAGCGTGCAGGTGATCAGTAGCCGGGCTCGGAGGTGGGAGGAGACCTTTAGGCTGTTGTGTTGTTCCGTCCATCACCACAGAGGGCAGTGTCCCGGGACGGTAATGATGATGACAATAGCAAAGGCCAAAACATCAGCACACATCATGTACCGCGCTGGGAAACTGTGTGTAGCTGGTGCTCCAAAACTTTAAAATTGCTTTTACAAAAGTACCTGTACATCCATTGTAAGGAAAAAAAAGCCCAAAGTTCTTGGTTTGTGATATTAAAGCAAAAGAAGTTATAATATGCAGTTGTGAAGAATGTAACTTGGTATGCATTTTGTAAAACAGCAATTAAACATATAGACTCATTTGAAAGGTGTATTTGTTTTGGTCTGGAATGTATTGTATGTTGTATTTTTAAGTATTTGCCTGCCTAGGGACTACGGATGAAAATGAGCTTTGTAGCTAAAATCTGGCATATTTACATTTGTTTTATACTTATTTTCATTAATGTGCATTGTCCCTATCAAATAAAAAAATAAATAAATAAATAAAAAAAACTGTGCAGTGCAAAAATCCACCTCCTTAAAACTAGAAAAATACATTTGAAACAAGTGAAATGATCTGCCAGTGCAGTAAGTGAAATTTACTTATCAAGAAATCTTAAAATCAGAAAATGTATCTAGGCCTTCATAAATCCCAAAATAAGATAAAATCGCTTATTTTGAGCAATAATCTAAGTAAGTGATCTAAAATAAAACATAAAACCTAAAAAATATTATTGTTTTAAGAAAAGCTAATGTCTTAAACTCCATCTTAACCCTTGTTTTGCTTGTTTTGTGTGTATCATAACTAATTTAAAGATATAAAAACTACATAAGAAAAAATATATATATATTTTCTTGAAATAAGTTTAGCAATCTTGCGTTTTTAGCAGTCATTTAGTACATATCCTTTAAAGCAAGATAAATGAGATTTTTTGGTCTTTTTTTGGATTTTTGAAATCTTGGTCAGTTTTATAAAATTTGTGTTGTGTCTACTGTGTTTTTAAACTCACACACATCTTCACTAGATTCATTGTTTGTGGTCAACTTGAAAACTCTCTTCATGACATCAAAAGGTGAAGCAGATCATTCTGAGCTTTGGCAATGTAGCCGGACTAATAAAGCAGAGTTACTCAAACATGTGAGAATGAAACAAAACACAACTCTGAGCACAATTTTGTTGAGCTAACAACATTATAACATCACTAAAAGGTCACAAGAATCCAATTTGTGTAATATAGGAGATTTCTGAATTCAGTAATGTCATAATGAAAGAAAATAGCCAAATATTCCAAGCTTTAATTAAATAAAGTGAATGGGTTATGGAAACATTTTAACTGGAGTCAGTATTATCCAATTGAGTGTAGTAAAGGGACTGTGTAATTTCAGTCCATTGAGAAGCAGGAGGAGGCTTTGGCCTTCCTCCAGGTCTCTTCCTGCTCACACAGATTACTGTGTGGGCTAATTGATTTTCAACCAGGCACGACTCAAGAAAACATGATGCAATAAGACCAGTGACTAGAGGAAAGACAGAGAGGGGAAACCTGCATTATGCATGGCTTAAAGCTCAAGAGTCAATTTTGCGTAATCTAGTACTTTGGAGGCCTTTGCTTTTGACATTACATGCTTCATTGCAATCTCCCCAAACAATCTTATTTTTCATGTTTCTTTTTTTGTTTTGAAGAGAGAATTTGAATGAATGGTGACCCGTGGAGCTGAGGGAGAAGGACGATTGAGGAGTTTGAGGATGAGTCTCAGTCAGAGTGAAGGACAGACAGAGAATAAATCACGTTTATGTAAAGTGTACACCCACAGATTAATATGCAGCTGTGGAGAGGAGAGGCAAGGACGCTGCTCTCCCTTCCCCGTCAGCGCTTTCCCTCCAAAGAGACGAGCTCGGCTTTTTGACAAATATGTAGAACTGTTGTAGTAAGTGGATTTACTGCTAAAGTCATGATATAAAATCTTTGTGACGATTCTTCTCACTTTTTCTCACGCAATTGCAGCACAATTAAAAGCGCATTGTGTAACTTTTCTTTTGCAGGTCTCCATGGAGATGCTTCTGCTTTCTCATGAATTACAGGTTATTTTATCCCTTACAAAAGACTCTAAAAAAGGCCAAAACATCCACACTTCACACAGATCTGACCCGTAACTTGGCCTTGTGGCATAACTTGCCCGTCTCCGTGGAGATGGATATGTTTATGCCATACTGTGGAACATTCTAGGATAAATAACTCTCCGTGGAGACTAACATCATGAAAGTTACAGACTGCACCTTTAAGTTTCTCTGATTTATATTGTCTGAACATTGTCATTGCTTTATTATGTGACTCGCTTTATAAAATCCAATGTTCTGAATGAATAAAACTTGAAAATAGAATAGAAATGAGTAATTATATCCTCTAAAATCTCTTATTTTTATACATTTTTATATATAATCCCTGCATACAACCACTAACCATTTCAACACAGTCACTATATTCCCAGTGTAAAAGCCTCTTATTGCAATGTCCATACAATTTATGACATATCAGATACAACTCCACTGTACTTTCCACTTTCAATTTCCCCAGTAGCCAAGCAGCAGATTTACAATTTCATTTAATTATTTCCCACGCGCATTTTTCAAACCCAAAACCTGGAACCCGACTCCTCTTGTCAAATTTATCTTCCGATACCAGACAGTCGACACCAAGACGCGCAACATTTACGGCTTTTAAATAGGAAACCCCGTTATTCGCCATCAGAGTTATTTCTTCGTAAGGTCAAAGGTCGGCTGTAATAAATAACCTCTGTGACCTTGCGTGTAGCAGGGCGGCGCCTCGCAAACCTTTTATAATCCCGCATATGCTTTCGAATGCATGTCGTGTTATCTATATAGATCTGTCTAGTCTTTCAGTTTTTCACTTTCCAATTACAGAGATATGATGGTATTAAATATGATAAATTTGCAAACCCGGGTACGGACTGTGTAGTGGCAGGTAGCGTGACATAGATTAGCTTGCAGTCTTCGGCCCACCCAAGCAGAACAGTGCAGGCTAACGGCGTGTCAGGGGAGTTAAGGCTGTGCAAGCAAATGACACAAGCTAACCAAACACACATGATGTCAAGAGATACGCCGACACTGATTTAAAACCTAAACATATCGCAAATCATAAGTCACACGAGGAACGTAAAACAATGTGGATTAGATTTGAATAAATGGGAACTTTTCTGGTGGAGGGTCAGCAACTTGACTCCAATTAGATGTTATTGCTTTGCCAAGAAAGTCCCATAGTGTCGTATGAAACGTATAGGTGAAGCCAAGCCCGAGTTAAAGGTCAGATCTGCGGAGAGGCGACCCACTGTAAGGCTCATAGACTGTATAAAGAAGTGGACTAAAAGAGTGTGATGTCACCAACAGCGTTCGGCTCCAGTCAAATGAAGCTCATTAAAGTCGGCAATTATGGAAAGAATTTGGAGCCAATTTCCATATTAGGCATAGGACTTTATTTATGGACAAAATGGCAAAATGAACACACCAGGATGATGTAGAACAGGTTAATTTGGACATTTTAAAACCAAAATGATGAGGCTCATTGCAGTTACGGATAGAAGGACAAGAGTTTTGCAGTGTAAAGTCAACTGGAATGAGTACATATGGAGCCAGAAGCATGCCCATGTTCACTTCCTGTTTGGAATGCAGTGGCTAGCAGCTTAGCTATATCAGTATCTGTCCTCGTCCTGTTAGATCAGTAGTTTCCTTCTGCCAATAGCTTTGGCCTACAGATTTACAACCTTATTGGCTGTGGATACGTCCTGGCCATCTATGCCTGTCCGTCCATGGGAGTGGATCTCTCCTTCACTGTGGTTCTCCTCGAGGTTTCTCATTTTTTTCCCACTGGTTTTTTTTTCCTCGAGTTTTTCCTTGCTGAAGAAGAAGGGTCTAAGGACAGGAGATGCTGGGACAATTATCCATTTGCCTGCTTGTTGTTGGACATTGTGTATTTTTGAATTATGAATTAATTATAAATTATTTTTATTTTTATTTCATTCTTTATTTTCATTCTCAGACATCTCTGTTTGCTAATTTAACAATTTTGAGAAGCCCGCCGAGATAACTGTTATGATTTTGGGTTATACAAAAATAAATTGAATTGAATTGTACTCATAATGTGGACTGATGAGTGTCTGGAGAGAGTGAGATGTTCTGGAGTAAATTAATTGAATGATGATTTTGATACGAGTGTTGATTTTAAGTTGCTGAGAGAACTGGGAGTGAATGATGATACACAATTATGATGCTCCCGTCATTATGAAGACATTCTCTTTGTATGTTTGATTTCATGAACTATAACATCAATCTGCCCAGAGACAACAGGTGGAAATTAGTATTAGTGTCACAACCTGGTACAAGCACCTCTCCTATTAAAGGGCATAAACATGAATTTACAGCGTCCCGTGAGTTCTCGCCCAGTTTTGGTGCTGATGAAATAGTCCAGCAAGTTGGTTGGGGTCACGAAAATAAAGTTTTTTTCTTCTCAAAACAATATATGTTCAAAGAATGATATCTTCTCTTCGTTCGTATCACTGCGCTGCTGCAAGCTGAGAAAAGCGCACAAATCCAACACTTTTTCAGTTGTTTGGCAGTGTTTACATGCTCAGACCAATGACGCCACGACGCGAGACAGCTAACGTGAGAGAGCGACAAGTATAATCTTAAGCTTGTGTAAGTTTTCGGTGTCATAGTGAGACGTGTTGTTGTTAACTTTCCGAGCTGTAAACACTGAAATGGGAGAGAAAATAGCTCCAAGTCATTGAGATTTTTGTTATGCAAATGTATCACTCTTCTGAACACATATTGTTTGGAGAAGAAACATTTTAGCGACCCCAGACAACTTGCTGGACTAGTTTTATCAGCACCAAAACCGGACAAGGACTCGCCTAACAGGACACTGTCGGGGGTAAAACAGTATTTATGCACCACACTGCTGACGGGGACGACGCACAGATTCATGTCAAAAAACCCAAACTATCACTTTAAGGTTCATGCATATTGTGCACAGACCCTGTCTTATGAACTAAATAAACTAAACTAAACTAATTTATACAGTCTAAGGTAAAATGCCTATTTTTCAGGGTATTTTTCATCTAGACAGATATGTTTAATGCCAGACTGTGGAACATTCCAGGCAAAGCAAAACAATAAAATATACTTGGTCTCAATCAATCAAATCATATTTACTGAGTGTACATTATTCATATTTTGCCCAAAACATATTTATTGATTGTACATTATTCACATTTTGCCAGGTGGAGGAAAATGTGGCAGCCTCATAACCAGACTGTTTGTGGTTTGATTCCTGCTCTAAACACACAGTTGTTGAGTCGTTGGGCAAGACACTACACTCAGCCTGCCTAAATATGACTGAGTGAGTATGATTCAGCCCCAGGGCAGCTGTGACTAAAGCAGTATTTTATCTTTTAGTGTGTCAAGTAAAATAAAAATGCAATGTCGTTGTGCAACTTTGACTGTATAAAAACTGGGTAGTATTATTTACACAGTATAAGTACACATAATTACTAGTATTTCAAGGAGAACCCGTTTGCAGTTCAACATCACAGCCTCGCATCAGTTTTGTCAGCCAGTCATTTATTGATAATAAACCACTTTACGATACTTAATCTTGAAAATTGTGCGCTGATGTTTATTTTTGCTTACATGTACGACATCACATTACTCGTGGTGATTGGATTGGGACACACATGGGCACTTTGACATAAAGCAATTACATGTAACGGTCAATACACGCCGGCAGAATACAGGTAGGTATTCCCCATGCTGACGGAGCACTTCTGTAATGCCCACACTAAAAACATGCCTACCCCGTTCATTTGCTCTCCAAGTGCTAATAAAAGTGTATTAAAAGCTACGGCCACCAGCATCTCGCTTTAGGTGGACAGCTTTTTCTGCCGCTGAATTAAACATGAAAAAGAGTTTAAGTTATTTATGAGTCAGATGGAGGAAAGCAGAGGGTAAGACTCACTGCTATTGACTTGAGTTTAACATGCAATGGGCAAAGTGCAAAAAGAGACGGTAAAATCATTATTTAAATATTGATAATAAACAAACAAAAATGAAAATATGAATGTCAAAAAGGATGAGTGAGAATGCATACAAAATAAGGACTGCTAATGCATGTTTTAATCAGGTGAATAAAG
>KN491291.1:9259-21863 GCA_000787155.1 Scartelaos histophorus | reverse complement strand
GTGTGTGTGTGTGTGTGTGTGTGTGTGTGTGTGTGTGTGTGTGTGTGTGTGTGTGTGTGTGTGTGTGTGTGCGTGCGTGCGTGCGTGTGTGTGTACTGGCCCTCCATTAGACTCCAGTTTACACTTCGCAGCACCCGGGCTATGGTCTGACGCTTGGCCCAGTCACCCGTCATCAATCACCAGCTCCTCCAAACAGGTCTGTGTATGATCAGGGTGCAAAGAGGAGGGGCTAAGCATGGGCTTCTGGGATATGACCCCATGTTCTGAAATAGACATTAGAACAAGAGATTCTTTGGATTCTTGTGTTCTGTGGTAATGGGGTTTCCCGTTAAACATTGAATTGTCATAGGACAATAGCTGATCAAGTGGACGTTAGGTCTTTACTAGTCATGTTTCAGAGAAACTGTTGTACATTCATGACGACAGAGGAAGTCTGTGTTTAATCACAAAACAGAACACATTATCTATGTGATCATGATAATACTACAATATTTTACTCTATAATGATTTTAGCAAATGGTATGCACATTTTAGAATTAAATGAAGCAATTTACTATTTATGAAACGATACTACTGCTAATACTACAAATTATAGGCTTCAAATCAACAAGATGTTACTATTAGATCACTAAGAATAGACTGTCAATAATTGCTGTTTGTGATCAACTTGTGAAACAAAGGTCCAGAATTTCTTAAAATGGAACTAAAGTTTGACGATTGTGAAAGCATGAAAGTAGCTTACCAGTTTCAGAAAAGTGAATGTAGCTAATTAATGAAGACCTGTGTACTGTATATTAAATACAATGTCAAACTTACCTTTTTATCTTGCAATGTCTTTTTACACAGTACAAATATAGCCCCACAAGCTGCACTGATTGTTGTTTAAACGCCCTTTTATTACATAAAGAAAATGGTTCACTGAGGAAGGTGCCACATTAATTAACCTTATTTTCTTGCATCTGCTGCTCAGGGGATGTTGTGGGAGTACAGGGTCTCTGGGTCTTTCAGCAGACGCTGAAGCTGCTGTCTGAGTGTGTGATTTATGAAGTCTGTGTGCGTAATGATGCTTTGGCTTTCAGAAAAGGATAAATGCACAGTTAGATAGTGTTATATAGTACATGGTTTTATTAGTCTCCATGGCATGAACCATTAGGAGATTATTAGGATTTAAAGGTGGAATTGACAGCACTTAACTGTTACCATCTATTTATGAAGATGTATTTGTACTTCCATAGGACATAGTCCCTATAGTACTGCACTGTACTGTTCACATTTGTGTTCCTCAGTTGACCTCATTGAAAAGTGCAGTCGGATGCCACACTTAAGAGCTTCTTTACTGGAAGTGGGTTGCTCTGTGTTTGTATGAGGAACATTTTCTTGAGCTGCTACACTGCAGAGTCTGGTTTGTTTTAATATAGTGCCCCTCTTTTTAGGAGTCGTTCATGGTCTGTACTGCCACTGAGCTATTCAAAACAAAGTACAGCAGGGTCTTTGAACTGCGATGAACAGCCACTCTCTCTCCAGAGCTGATGTGTATTAAACAGACAGACATATGTGAACACAGGATCACCTGAATGGAGCTTTTCCTTGTGTAATTAAAAAGTCTGAAAGTCTAAAAGTATGGAACCATTTGAGTGTCGAGTGTACAAACTGTCACATTAAAAATGTAAATATTATATATTCCTGTTTTACCTTAAAGCAGCAACTTTTATTTGTTTTGTTCAAAAAAGACTAAAGTCAAAAGTTTTTTATAATCAAAGTGGAAAGTGGCAACCAATCAAATACATGTTTAGCAAAATATGCAATGATGATTTCTGATTTATTAAGACTGGTATATATCTGGATGTCTTACTTATTATTCATTATAACCACAAATACTATTGACTAAAATGAGTTTATTATAACAAATAAATATTTCATTTCCCTGTTTAAAAGAACACAGTTCTGTTTAAAAGAACACAGTTGTGTTCTGTTCTTAAACATCTTGCACAACTTGTTAAATGAACAGCCATTTCTCACAGTGTCTGGACACTGTGAAACCTCAGGGCTTTGAAGTGAGCACGTGAACACTGAGTGACTGTTGTGCACCTCAATCATCTCCAGGGAAGATGATCAACACAGCCAAATAACAAGAATTCATTCAATCAGACCCTCTAGCTTAGAGAGGGGATTGTATGTTAAGAAAAGTTCAAAGATTTTAGTGAGAAACAGTCCTAGGAGTGAGATGAATATCAGTATCACTGGGTAGAGCTGCTTCACCCGCAGAGCCAGCCGAGGTACGCCTGAGCATCCGAGCCCTCTGATTGGCTACAAGCGATGCAGCTATTCCCCCTCCCCCCCAGAGAAGAAGAGGTGCTGCGGCAGCGTCAGGCTCAGACAGCACAAGACCTGGACTCTAAAGCATCTCTTTGTAAATCTACTACTCTGAAAGCAGAATACGGAACAGCATTACACCAAATTACAACCTAGACCAAATGTTCAGTATAGACTTTTGTAACTTAGAAAGACAAGCTTAATATTTTTTGAGACAAACATCGGATTGTGACGATGGGGAGGCAAAGCAGTGACAGCTCAGCCCCGGCTGCAGGGATGCGGATACAGCGGTCCCAGAGCAAGATGAGCCTGTCTGCGTCCTTTGAGGCTCTGGCAGTCTATTTCCCCTGCATGAACTCCTTTGATGAGGAAGATGGAGGTAAGAGACAGGCTCCTGGTTTGGGATGCAGTGCAGATGTGAATAGACGATTATTGACATGGCTATTGATTATGAAGTGGAGCAGCGTTGCACAGTAATTAGTTTAATTAGGATCACTGTGATGTTTTAATTGCATTGGTGACAGTGCAAAACAGATTTTCTATACTGCTCGTGACACAGGTTGCATTCATTCATTGTATGCAGGTTTTATTGTATACTTCTGATACTCTTTCTGGTTTGGTCAAATATGCATTGGGTTTGTTGAGTATTTCCAAAACTATCATACCTATTATTAGATGTTTTGCCGTGTACTTCGATATAGAAAGTACTATTTTAATGAGGTTGACAGCTTGTAGCACAAAGGCTTGATTAAGCTGTTGTCTCACACTCAACTGTTCTAACACAGAAATGTAAGTGTGAGTATCTAAAATTGTCAGACAAAGCCTCCTGTTAATTAATAATGCTATGTTCACACTGTCTTTTAGTCATCTAATATTAATAGCTTTCATATTAAGTGCTTATTTTCTACTACTTCTAAGTGTTATGAAAAAATATGATTGTGAAAAACAAAAGTATTATTAAAAGTATTTATTCATTTTATCGTGTACAACATATTTCACATTTTGTATTTTCTAGTCTATGGTCTCAGCTTCAAGTGTTTATACAAGTTTGTGCGTAGTTACATTATACTTATATTATTGACATATTGTATAGTTGTATAGTAGTTGTGCGGTTGATTTATATACAGTGTAGTTCAGTGATTTGGAAGTGAATTATTTTGGAGTTGATGGAGTTGGTGTAAAAAACACTGTTGACAATAAAGGGCCTGATATGGGACACATGGCCTGGAACAGTCAGTCAAATTAGCCAACAATATGTCTTATCTAATGGGAACATGTTGCTCTCACATTATTAAACCCTGACAGCAGTTTTCTACTCTTCCATGGAAATTATGAATGGTAGAGAAGGTCTTTGAGCACAGATTTGCAGCCAACGTCACTGCCGACCTCTGCTGCTCGAGGCCTATTGTGTGTTGTGTGAAGAGCAGGAAGAGGAGGCGGAGGCTCTCTGAATGAACCACATCTCAAGGTTGAAAAGCTGAGACTCTGTTTATACTAGTGTGAGACGGGAGCGCAAGGATCAAGCCTGTTATTCTCTGCACTCCCCTGGATCACAGGAAAATAGAGAAGAACATGCACAATATGCCTCCGACGGTGGGTTTGCACGGCCTATAGTCAAGATGTACATTAGTCATTTGAAAAGAGAAGTTATCATCCGTATCGTTACATAAGGAATCAGTGAATAGACAAGTGCCTGTAATCAAATAGGAGCTTGTGGCAAAGTTATCCCAGCTTTGATTTGTGTGGCTTTTATTATGCTGTGACTTCTAGGAAATAAAATTAGTTTGTCCAATTTGCGCTTGTCATGAAATCAGAAGTCAGTCTGTGCCATCCAATTAGCCTCTTGTAATAACTTATTTGAATGTATGAATGATTTGTTAAAGGTATTAGGATTATAACAAAGCATTCATATAAAGGGTCATTTATATTAAGAAACTATGACTTGTGAATTTCCTCTTATGACTAAAGCTATGACTGTAATATTTACTATAGGACATGACATCTCTCTTTTTTTATAAATGAATAAGTGAATGATAAGCTGTAATTCACATGCGTAATTGTTGAGTACGTTGGTGTATGGTGTAGCTGATACAGTATATGGGAGCGCAGGTGTGTGATGAGAGCACATTTGCACAGGCCTGGCCACGTGGATCTGGGGAGGCAGCGGGGAGATGAGCAGCAGAGGGCCAATGGTGCAGGCAGCTGTCGTCTTGAATCAGCCAAAAGTCTCTGTTGGAGGCGGGTGCACAGGCCTGGATTAACACGGGATGTTTGTAGGCGGGGCTTTTTGCTGGGAGATGTACATACTGTTCCTTTCACTGAGGTCCTGGCCTTTGCTATATGTTGCTATAGTTGTTCTTAAAAAAAACTCTACTTTAATTGTCAAACTGTCTATGTGAATGTAATGTTGCATGACTCAGAAAGTGATTCACCGGCGTTAATTAAAGTGTCCATCAACGTTCTCCCTCTCTTTCCCCGTCTATGCAGAAGCTGGAGGGAAGAAGTTGCGTAGCACCATCCAGAGGAGCACAGAGACGGGGCTGGCGGTGGAGATGAGGAGTCGCATGACCAGGCAAGCCAGTCGGGAATCCACAGACGGCAGCATGAACAGCTACAGCTCGGAGGGAAAGTAAGGATCAAAACAAGCCTCAAACATACGTTTTTGATTGGGCATTGTATTTAACTATGTGTATGTTTTTAGTCTCATCTTTCCTGGAGTGAGACTCTCCTCAGATGCACAGTTCAGTGATTTTCTGGATGGTCTCGGTCCTGCCCAGCTGGTTGGACGACAGACACTGGCCACTCCGCCAATGGGTTAGGATAACTTTATTTTTAACTGTTTAACATACCATATGGATGCATTTATACTGTTTGTTACACTGCACATTGTCAGCTATTTGTTTAACATTGAACTTGTGTTTCCCAGGTGACATACAGATTGGCATGGTGGAGAAGAAAGGAGCTCTGGAGGTGGAAGTAATTCGTGCCCGTGGCCTTGTGGGAAAACCAGGTTCCAAGGCACTGCCAGGTAATTTCATATGTCTGCCTCTAACCAAGTCTTAGAATAATTTTTAGTGCGCAGCATTGAACTGTCTTCTCTGCTCCACAGCCCCATATGTAAAGGTCTATCTTTTGGAAAACGGGGTCTGCATAGCCAAAAAGAAAACAAAAGTAGCAAGAAAAACCTTGGATCCTCTATACCAGCAGCAACTGCCGTTTGAGGAGAGTCCAGGAGGGAAAGTTTTACAGGTACAAATATTGAATATTTAGATGTCATAAATGAGTGTCCAGTGATATTTTGAGATGTGATGTTGACTGTGTTTTGTGTGTTCCAGGTCATTGTTTGGGGCGACTACGGACGCATGGACCATAAATCCTTCATGGGTGCAGTTCAGATACTGTTAGACGAGCTGGACCTGTCCAACATGGTGATTGGCTGGTTCAAGCTCTTTCCTCCTTCCTCACTGGTGGACCCCACTCTGGCCCCACTGACACGAAGAGCTTCCCAATCGTCTCTGGACAGTTTCTCTCGGTCATAGCAGCGCGTGGACTGATAGCGTTGTTGTAGCAGCCAGTGTTGCGATACAGGTCACGCCCCCTGTTACACTGCATGCTTGATGTTGTGTCTTCTGAGCCTGTTAAGGGGTGCAGCAGTGATCCTGTTGCACATATTGTGCACGATTGCAAAGGGTGTTGCAGGCGCCTGGCCGCGCCGCCGTTTGGAGGAAGCTGGAATGAACTCCTTAGCACGAGGATCTGTCAGTTCCAGGTTTTCATCCAATTCAAAGCCATGGGGGTCAGTACTGGGAACCACTAAATGAGTTCTACAGAAGCCCTTTTTGAATGAAAAATAAATGTTTTTGCTTTAATTTAGCTTTGTTTTTACTCTGTTTTGTTCCTTTTTAATGTCTATGTGCTTGTATCTGAAGAGGTGACAGTTTTTTTAATTCAGATGCTTGGTCATGCCATGCCAACAGACCTGGCTGTGTAGATAGAGTCTGGAGACCACTTTGGGTGAGGTGTGTCCCAGCTTGAATCCACACTTCCCTCAAAACTAAAGTACGTGAAAGGCCCACGCACTGATAGGGTTATGTACAAACAAAATGGGAAATCAGAACGACTACACTAAGACATTTTAGAAGTGACTACCATCAGCACTTCACACAACATAGCAATGATCAAGTCCCATTAAAAGATGTACAATCTACCATCATTCTATCTTTGTTGATATATTGTATGAAAATTTAATGAGATAATATTTTTTTCCTTTTAGTTCATTTGCATGGACAAATTTAGCGGAATAAAAAAAGAAAATTATTTTCTTGAGGCTGCAACTTGCAAAAAAAAAATAAGTAAAACAGATCAGCCATTTTCAACAATTTATATTATTTTTAAAAATAAATTTCACTAGTGCATGGTTTTCAAGGGGAGTGAATGCAACATCGTGATAAAAAAGACATTGTTTCTTTAGACTATTCAGAGTCTGTGATTTGCAGACAAGCAAATAAGGGAAACCTAAGGAAACTTTTGGAGATATTTAACAGAAAATGTTTATGTGACAAAAGTGAAAATGAAAAATACATGTAAATGATTTACTTCATTGTAAAAGGCCCAGGCCTTATAAAGATAAACATTATGTGCAAATTGTACATGTTTCTCTTTTCTTCCTTGTCCCAGGGTACTCACCATTGTACTATTCATGCTACCATCAGTTCCCTGATATTGTCCAGATTTAGGGCTGTTGGTTCCGTTACTGTTCTGTATGGTTTACATATGTTTTTTCTGTTGGGTTTGATTATTTTTAACAAGCATGTTGAAAAGGATTATCTGCAACATGGCTTGGGCACACCTTACAGTAACTCAGCATGTTTTGATAAAGATGATATTTGAAATTTTTGCAGTTTCTTGTACAGTGCATGTCCGCATCATTATTTTTTTTCCTTCATCTTCAATTGAACTCTGAGACAAATTCGTTTTCTTGGTCTACCAGGACCAGCTATCAAAATTTTGACAAACATTCCACCCCCAAATTCATGATTTATTTCAGGTTTTTGAGAAAAAAATAAATGACAAGGAAAATATTTTATATTTAACAGAGGTTTCACAAAACAGACGTGTTTGCAATTGTATTTTCTTTCAGTATTGATGACAAACATGCAAAAATAATCTGCATTGGTTCAAGTGAGATGTCTAAAACTAATCATGAGACAGCGACGTGTGTTGCTGTAGTTCAGTCTTACAGGCACAGTTTGAAGAGAGCGAATCACAAATAACAAGGGATATTGCCACAGAAAATGACTTTTTCTTGTTTTAATAAAAAGAAGAATTAATTTACTATATTTTTGTTAGTTTTATTTAAAAGCCAAGACCAGTTTATTTTTTATTTTCTATTTTTAGTAATTATAAGTACTTCTCATTTGTGGGAAGTAAATGAAACTTCTAGTTGCAGTATGTCTGAATGAAACTGAGCTGAGGCATTGTTCCTTTTCCACACAACGATTACTGCGTTTTCATGTCTGACAATAACATTGTATTGAGCTACAGTGTACATTTACAGTGTGTATTTTCAGTTGATTTTCCATTGTACATACTTTCATATGTCAGAAATGGCATAAAGAGCTACACAAATGACTGAGCAGGAGGAGGAAGAATGCCTCACATGATCTATGACAAAGACATATGTTCTGATCCTTTTGAATGCCTTTTCATTTTCTCTTTTTGGTGCAATGTGTTAATGCCAAGGCTATGTCTTGGTGAAGTATGGTTGAGTACAGAGATTTATGTAAGTTATTTTTCAAATTAAAAATAAAAAAATGATATTACACTGATGTGACGTGTTGTGTGATCCAGTTACACAGACTCAGCTCCTCCCATAGACTCACATTACTGACGACACATGCCACAATAACCACGCTCATGAATTTAGAAATACATAAATACTCTACATTTCTACTCCCACAATTGTTGTTTTGTAATTGTTTGGCCAGTTTAAACTATGAAAAAGTAACTTTAACGTAACTATTAACCTTCTGATCTTAATTCAGCAGTTATTTGTATTCACGTGTGATCAAGTATTGCCATGTATGTATATATGAGTTTAGAAAAGTAACTGCATTTTTAATAAGGTCAAATGAAAAAGCAGCTGTAGAATACAGTTACTCACAATTTGTATTCAGAATATATATAATATATATATAGATACAATACAAATACAAATGCGTAGACCCAGAATATTATTCTGGGTCCACACATTCAGTTACTTCACACACTGGCGAGACACTGATATCCATAATACATGAATCATCTCACCTTCTCAGCAGTATAATTATTCATTCTCTCTTTAATATCTTGTCCAGAAAGAGACACACAAAGATACGGCTCTATATGGATTTAATATACTTGAATATTACAAAATATGACACAAGAACTTTGCTGCTCACTTTCTTAAGTTCCACCTTTGTATGTGTAGCATACTGCATGACTGCATTTTAAAATGTTATTATTATACTTTTTTCATCCACAAAAACAGTTGTTTGAAATGTAAACCTTTTTAATAACATTTATTTGATCTCTCATCTTTATGGACAGCAAGAACTCTATCATTCTAAAAAAAAAAAAAAAAAATGTTAAAACTTTAGAAAAAGTCTTACTGTAGTATAAACTAGTTTGTTGCTTTTGTCTTATTAGATTTTGGTGATGAATGGAAAAAGTCAAAAAGAAATATCTCTCAAGAATGAAACTATTTTCATTTTGTTTTAGACTAGCACACTCTGTTTTAGTGTTTCTAAACTTAACCATATTCCAAACCTTAACCTTAAACAAAATACACATGAGAGTATCTTAACCATGAAGTTACAAGTCATGTTATGTTGCACTGGAGCCTTGATTGAAACACTGAACAATGTTGAATATGTGAAAGAAATCATTTTTCATCCAAACAGTCCAAAACTCTGTCCTGGCTCCTGCTCTGGTCCTATCTGCTCGTCTCCTCATTGCCCCTGTGTGGTTTACACTGCCCGTCTATGGGGGGCCTGGACCCTCCAACAGACATGGCCGTGCATACATCTATACATGGATAAATACTCCAAGACACATGACCCTCTGTCACCCTGGTCACTGTCCAAGGCCTTTTCCCAGAATGCACTGCGGTCGACCATCTGGACACTGTGTCACTGTAGTGTTGGACTCTAGGTCCTACCTGCACTATTATCCTCTATTACACAATACTGACTATGGTGATCTTTTATCCATCTTATAATGTTGTTATCTCATTAAAAACATACAGTTGTGTTTTGTTACATTCACACATGTTTGAGTAACACTATTATTAATCTGTCTATATCTCCAAAGCTCAAAATGATGTCATGAAGTGGTAGTTTTAGTAGCTTGTAGTAGTACTTCATTCTACCTTTTAACTTTAGTTCAGAAATTGGTCATTCCAGATCTGAAATTCTAGTGTAAATGTATGAAGTTTAAAAACATAGAGAAGCACTTCCTGTATTACCACATGACATCACAAGGAGTGTTTTCTTTTTGAGAGAAATACAGACTAAATTTACATCAATTATTTATGCTAATTATATTAAAGTTCTAATGCAAGTCACCATGTCCATATTAAGTATAGAAAGACAGGTTCCTTAATTTTGTGGTCTAAAAACAGCAGTGACTGGTGTGTGATCAGTGAGAAGTTCCCGTTTTTGACTCTAGAAGACGAGAGCATTGCACATTTGAGGTTTAGACGTGTTGCTACAGAAGGAGGCTGGGATCATCCTCTCATAACGTGACATACGACAGGTTTGGTCTAGAAACCAGGAGCAAAGTCTGTGCATTATAAACTTTTTTGCCTGCTAAAATGTTCCTTTCAAGGCTTGTATTGAAGCAGGTGTTAGAAGATTGCTGGACACACACTATTCATGTCTTCACCACTGGACAAAAAGATGATTTCTGGACGTCTCTTCTCTTTTTTGGAACATGTAGTAGTTTTAGTTTTATCCTGAGCTCCTTTTTATTTTTAAATCTGTTTTGCATTTTGGATTATCGTTGGGAAGTGGCACTTGGGATCACGGGATGCTTCGGCTTTCTGCTCAATATTGCTCTTTTCCATTCCAAGCAAGTGAGATGCTACGGCACGTTATTTTTCATCTCAATTTTTATGAAGAAAAGTCGTAACCTGCTGCTCACAGCCGGTACGAGTTTGGTTATTTTTCAAAACATCCGTAACACCTTGGAAAACTTAACGGGACTAATGAGGAGTTTAATTTGCAACTTCAGGGCCAAAAAAGAAGCGATAATATCTCCATTTAGCAACTATGTGAAGATGCTGAAATGGATTGGGGAGATTCTGAAAGGTGTGACGGATCTTGGGGTTGTCAATTTGGATTCCAAGCTCAAAATTACTCCAAAAGTGGAAACAGAAATACTCCGGGAGAGACTTGCAGAAGCAGAGAAGATGTTGAATCAAACAGTGAGGTATTCGCAAGCTGTTCTGTCCACTGTCTCATCTGTGTCCAGCAAGATGTTCCCGGCTATAAGCTTCCTACTTTTATTAACTTTTATCATGCTGCAAGTAAGAAAATACTGCAAAAATATGAAGTACAAGAACAAGTACATTACCAGTAAATTTGTGGAGTATGATAACAAGAGGAAAGCAGAGGGGAGAGCGCATGTGCTGCCTCTGACGCCCGAAGAAGAGAAGAAATACCCAAGAGTTCAGTTTGTACGACCCACGACCAAAGAACTGAAGACGACCTGGAAATTCTGTGTCCCCATAGCGAAGCACTTTGTAGCATGGACAATATTTATAACAGTGGACGCCCTGTTGTATTTGTTCGTGGACATTGTGACGAACAAGTTATCGGAGATGGAGCCGTTTCATATCCCTTTAATAATAAGCATCAAAGTAAGTCAAGAAATAAGGGAGCTCAGTAGAAAGATGTGATGTAAAAGAATGTGAAATGTGGATTATAAGTGCAGTATCACTGACTCATATGTGCATAATGAATCCTAGAATTAACAAAATCCTCAAAGTGTGTTAAAATTAACTTATGTTAAAAAAAGAACATTTTAACATTTTCTCAGGGTTATATGATTCCAATCTGTTCTAGAGTTAATTTAACATATTTGGAAATGTGTGAAAAATCCCTCAGTCGTCCAGGTAGAATCCAGGGCAAAAGGAAAATAAATTTGACAAATTCATTTTCCTTTTGCCATATTTGGAAATGTTAATTAAATAACACTGGACCAAAGTTCCTGTTTAACCCCAAATTCAAGAGTTATATTAACATATTGAAAGTAAACAAATAACACTTTTTGGGCTTATCCTGATTTTTTTTTTTTTTTTTGAGTTTTTACACATTATTCTAGTTAATTTAATATAAAATTATGCACAAAACTGGTTCAAACAGACCCTCTCACGGGAGTTTGAGGTGGTGGGTGGGAGCTGCAAAATTAACACTAAGAGAAGTTAAATTAACAATAATGGAAGTTGAATTAACTTCAACCATATCGACTCTGACAAATATCCCCAACTTAAACACATATTTAACTTTGAAATTGTTAAAATAAATAAATATTTTACCCTGAAATTTTAACCCTCCAGTTTTTGCTGCGTAAAAACAGGTTTTCAAACTATTTTAGCTGTAAGAAAACACATGATAAAAAAAGCAGCTATGTACATTTAATTTCATTGTGTAGAAAATTCCAGATAAAGTAATAACCTCAGCATGGGGCCAAGCAGGTGACTGACCCCCCACCATAAGGAGACATATACTAACTCATTTATTTTTTATTCTTTAGTGAAAATAAGACGTCTTTAAACAAGTGCATACAAAAAAACATGTTATAATGTTTTTTACGTTAACATACCTGGAGTCGTGTTTAGTTTTATTAACACATGATTGAGTAATACTGTCTCATTAGTGTGTGAATGAAACAAAACACAACCTTATATTTTGTGATGCAGAAAAACAATTACATAGATCAGAAAATAGCACAAGATGAACCCTTTAAAACTGTATTATCTGCTAAAATCCACCGTTCTCTTTACAGAAGGTTGCGTCTCTTGTGGGAATCCAGCTCAATGAAGAAAACCTCCTGACTGATTTCTCTTACTCCATAACCCTGTTTGAGAAGCAGTGCCTGCCCAAGCCCAGGCTGCTGCTGCTCAACTCCATCCTCCCTTTAGTGCTCATACTGCTGCTGCTGCTCGCTATGGCCGTCATGACTGCAAAACTAACCCACTTCAGACTGACGGTGTGTGAGAAGTTTTTCAGTCGTGTGGCAGAGGAAAGAG
>KN491288.1:0-10481 GCA_000787155.1 Scartelaos histophorus | reverse complement strand
TGGCAGAGAATAAAAACAGCGGAGCAGCTCAGGGAGTTGGTAAAGCAGTTTTTGGAAGTCGGTATTTTTGTTGTTGCGGGTTTTGGTGAAATATTGCTCCATAAAGTCGAGCCACAGAAGATTCACAATAGACGAGACAGTGAGTTAAAAATGGACAAAGTGAACAAATGTGCAGTTGTGTGGTTGGTGATGGTCCAATGGGCTAATTTAGGATGAAAGAGAGTAAAGATATTATATCGTTAACATTATAGAGTTTAAGTTAGCTTGAATCTTTATTTTTGGACCATACATTTTAGTTTTATTCATTTTTACAACGCCCAGGCTAGACTAATGTCACTAGAAACCAAATTACAATAAAATAATGCGTTTTTTTTTACCTAATGTACTAGAGATTGAACAGTATGGCTTAGAATCCAGTGAAAAACGATGGTCGATATTGTTGATTTTTAGAGGCGACACAGTCAGAATGCCTGTTTTTCTAGCTATTTTTGAGCTATAAAACCACATGTAAAGACCTTTTAATGTCATACTGTGGAACATTCCAGGCAGAACAATGATAGAAACAGAAACAGCCAAGTGACGTACATGATGCACCTTTAATTGTGTAATTTAAATTTACTACAAACTACCTCCAATCCTATTTTTTTGCTATTAACCTTTAAAAGAGCAGTGCAGTTATGTTTTGTACAGCGGTCTTTTTGTTTTGAAGTGTTAATATAAAGCTTTTTGTGTATTTTTAAGGCATCAGATCGACCAAAATAAAATATTGGCATGTTGTGGGGTTTTATGGCAATGTCCAATATGTAAAAAAGTGTGAAAAAGTACAAATATCAGCCAGGTATATTGGTATAACTCTATAATGGACTTCACAGTGTATTCCAGTTATGTTTTGTACAGCGGTCTTTTTGTTTTGAAGTGTTAATATAAAGTTTTGTGTGTATTTTTGGGGCATCAGATCGGCCAAAACAAAATATTGGCATGTTGAGGTTTTATGGCAATGTCCAATATGTGGAAAAGTACAAATATCAGCCAGGTATATTGGTATAACTCTATAATGGACCTCACAGTGTATTCACAAAGACTTACCCTTGCAAACAAGTTCAAACTGACATGAACAAAACGTAATGTACATAATGTACGGGTATAAAAATAAACCACAACAGCTATTGCATTAACCTATTTTAGTGCTGCTGATGTGCTCCATGCAGAGAGAGTGGTCAGACTGAGTTCAGCTGTGCACAGAACTGATCAATGTTTGATGGGGCCTGGCACAACAGGGACAAATGACCCTGTGTTTGGGGACACATCACAGCTGGAGCTACTCACAAACCGCAAACAGCCAAGTCAACTGCACTCACAACTCGGTGCTAATCTTTCACAGCTAATGTCCTGAGAATGTGTTTGAGAGCCCTTCACAATGCCACTGTGAGGTCCTTTGCTAACCACACGAGACGGGGGTTTAGGTGCTGTTACAATCCCTCTGATCCTAAACCTAATTTCCTCTAAGTGGACCGTTCTGTAAAGGTGCACTGTGTAACTTCTCTGTTGGAGGTTTCCCCACCTGCTTTTCTCCATGAAAATGTTTTTACTTTGTCCGAAATTGTTCACAGTATGGCACAAAAACACTCTATCACCATGGAGACCAAACCAGGCCAAGTTACTGGTCATGTCTGTGGACAGGCAACCCCACTCACAGTCAAAATGCCTGTTTTTTGGGCTATTTTTCAGCTATAAAACCTGTAATTGAATGCATCAGAGGTTGTCATACTGTGGAACATTCAAAGCAATGTTTTTGCTTTGTCCAAAATTTTTCACAGTATGACACTAAAACACTCTATCACCATGGAGACCAAACCAGGCCAAGTTACTGGTCAGGTCTGTGGACAGGCAACCCAACTCACAGTTAAAATGCCTGTTTTTCTGGGTATTTTTCAGCTATAAAACCTGCAATTGAATGCATCAGAGGTTGTCATACTGTGGAACATTCAAAGCAATGACATATCTATAGAAACAAGAAAGTCGCCACCAGCTAAAAAGTTACATAATGCACCTTTAAAGGGTTTTACAGGTGTGCAGGTACATGATTTATCTGCACTAACTACTGTATGTTTTGACTTTGGCGTTGTTTTCTTTGTGAGTACAGCAGCCACGATCCGCTGACCCGTCTTTTAACGCGCTGTTGAAGCCAGCGTGAGGCTGGCAGAGCGGAGAATGTGCAGAGTTGGTGAAATAAAACATCTGGCAGTGGTCCAGACAGCGCTGTCTGTCAGTGCACTGGCACCAGCTGAGAGTTTAATGAGAGTTCACATGGTGGGAACACATCAGAGAGGTGCCCATGAGATATGCCCCTGGACAGCGCCACAGAAAAGCCCTATAGGAGCACATTTTTGGGGGGAATCCCTGTTACCCCGAGTTTCACACCCAGGCTGGTACATGAGAGGGTGTGAGCGGTGAAGACAGTGCATATCAGCTTTGTGTGCCAAATTTGAAAGATATCCTCTAAAATGTAAGTTATATAAAAGCCCAAACTGCTGATTATTTTAATGCCTAATCTAAAAAGAAGCTCATCTCTGATTTGATCTCATCTTCATTCTGATTGTTCGCCTGCAGCTAGATAGCATGTCTTTTGGATTTTCTGTGTATATATGAATTATTCCATCATTTGAATTCTAATTTTTAAAATAAATAAAACTTTGGTACACAGATGCATTGGATCACTTAAGCAATTTTAGCTAAGCCTTGCATATTGCCTTATTACTCACTAACAGCACAATAACATACAAATATTTGAGATTTTATTCAATCCATTGACGCCTTAACATGACTTTTACTGTCTCGTGTGATAAATACCCACTGTTAGCATAGTCACAACTCTATTCATATTAAAACTAGAAGTAAACAACATGATATAAGACGCCCTGCAGGATTTAGCAGCCCAGTGTCGTCTATGCAAATGTTTGAGCTGCATTGGCTCAGCACTGCGCTCACATCACATTAGATTAACTTCACACTGCGGTTTACTCAGGTGTCTCTTTCAGGAGCGTTATTGTCATTATGTAAGATGTGCCCAAAAGATAGCTTATTTCTTTATCAATATCCAGTTCAAGTTCCATAGGTCCTTTTTGTTGCTTGAAAACTACTGAAAAGGTAAATATTGAGCCATGAACTTTTCCAGGTCAATGCACTTGTTATCAGTCATGCACCTTCGTCATTTTGCAGTAAGCCATGCGAGTCCGTTGATTACAGCTAGAATAAATATATGAATGTACAATCTTTGCCTGCCTTATCAGTTGATGGGTGTTGGGGAGAAGATAACACCCGAACATAAAGTAGCCCAGTTTAACTCCTGAAGATGAAAAGACCTGCTTAAACTGTGAGGCTAAAGCATTTGTTACATATAATTCCATTTAGTGGTTTTATCTTATGCACATACTCCATAGTCTAGGCGTATTATCTTTAGTAAAACATCAGAATCTTCAGTTTACAGCTCTAGTCAGTTTTTTTAAAGCTGTTAAAAATAGTTAGTTTAGTTTTTCTACGGATTTTTCAGCAATAAAACCACCTATAATTGAAAAAATGTGAAGTAGAGCTGTTTAATGTCATAAAGTGCAACATATTCCACTTTTAATTGTTAGTTTGTGTCATTAATGCAAAGGAAAGTTCCCCAAGATAATTATTGACCCTCCAAATACTTGTTCCATCTGTCATGTATTGAACTATAAGTCAATATATTAATTATCGTGCCAGACCGAGCTCCAATACGTAGCCGCTCCTGCTGCTCTCCCTTGTTTTGAATGATAAAGGAGATAGCGGCAATGAATCAGGAGCCTATCTTGTCTTTTTTATTGTTTTGGGTGAGGTCCTATTCAAAATGGGGCCCTTAAAGTTGTTGTTTTTGGCTTGGAACTGTATATCAAGTTGCTAATAGTGCTTCTGGCTGTGGGATTTACAATTGTCTGTCTGGCTTTTCCTTTGTGTCCTCTGGCTTGGTAACATTTATTGTCACCGTGTCGTTATTTATACCTTTCCCTCCCTTGACTAATTGGAGCCAGCAGCCACACCAAGCCTTATCTGACCACTCGGAGAAAGGCTATTGTTCTGCTTCATTAATAATGCAAAGAAACGCTGGTGTCTCTCTTTGTTTAAAGCATGAGGGGTGACGCCTTCTTCTGTGTACGTCAGCCCCTAAACCACTTAGAGAAACTCAAGTAAAAGTAAAATTATCACAAGAAAAACTACGCTCTACTCTTAAGTACCTGTTTAAAAATGTACTTAAAGGTGTAATTTTTCTGGTAGAGGATCCACCAATGCAGCCCCATGTTGTTTTTTTCCTGGAATGATCTAATATGCCATTTAATTTAACTATCTCCATGGGGACGCATCACATCACATCAGTTTTAATTGAAATACTGTGGAACATCCGAGGCAAAGCAATAACACGATGGAGATAAGCAGATGGCAAACCCTCCAGAAAAGTGCATGTTTAAAGAATAAAAATTTAAAGTATTTTGCGCAGATTTTCAGATCTAATAAAGCTTTAATGTAGTGTTTTTGATAAACACCAGAAACAAGTGAATCGATCATTCTTTTCCATCTATGTATATTTTTCTTTGCTCAAACTATGAATGTGTTAAAAAATAAACCACATGCCTTTTCAGCAGTCTTACATTTTAATAAAAAATATTTCTACTTTTCAGTCCTGTTAAAAAAATGTAGAGTAAAAAGTACATATATTGTCTCTCGATGTAGTGAAGTAAAAGTAAAAAGTATTCATTTTAAATTTTACTTAAAGTACAGAAATGATACTTAAGTACAGTACTACATGTACTTTCTTACCTGCCATCGCTCCCCTTAACAGACTTTCCATTGTGGCAAATCCACAAAGCTTGTTAATGTCCAAACCATTTATGAATACAAAGTCATTTAGCATTGAAGCTAATTGAGGCTAAAGTGTGCACATGCTTTGTTTTCGTCCCCGCTCGCGTTTAAACATTCACACATCAAGACATTAGCAATTAGTCTCTGCCATTGCTAATAGCGGCACCAGATGTTAGCTTAAAGAAGCTTAGCGATCTGCGGGGACAAAGGGACAGAAGGAAGACATATGAAAATGTGGCCAGTTGGTTCCTTGTCTGCAGCAGATGCTTTTTGTGCAAAGATTGATTTGACAGGTAAGTGTGCTGAATGCATTCCAAATAGCTTCAAAGGTGGTTCTGGAGAATTTATCAACTTCTTATCTATATAAACCAGTGCATAATTCACCCTGGATTTCCTTTAACCTTCAGAAGTGAGCCCAGATGTTTTCTTCTTTAGATATGGCCTTCCAGATTTGATGATAAACTGGGTTAGCTTGGCATGAACAATCATTTCCTATTTCTGGGAATCACAGGGTCCTTGATGATTCGATATGCAATTATCACGATCGATAAAGTGAACATGTCAAGTATATTGCATAAACAAGTTTGCTTCCACTAAATCTGCAATAAAACTGTAGTGTGATCACAAAAAATCCTAAATGATACAAAAAAAAAATACTTGATAAATATGCAATACATCGATAAAACATGCATCACCAAATTTATATTTTGTTTTTTATTGGACATTTTGTGTACAATAAAAAACAAAATATAAATTTGGTGATACATGTCCAATAAAAAACAAAGTATTCAATAAAAAACAAAATGTCCAATAAAAAACAAAATATTAATTTGGTGATACATATACAATAAAAAACAAAATATTCAAAATATTCAATAAAACACAAAATGTCCAATAAAAACAAAATATAAATTTGGTGATACATGTTTTATAAATTTATATTTTGTTTTTATTGGACATTTTGTGTAGCTGTCTGGAAAACACTTGGAAAACCCTTTGGCTTATTTACTATTTACTATATTTTTGCACACTTTTACAACCTACTTCCACATACAAAAAAAACCCAAAACACTAAATAAATAGTCTCTGCGCAGCAGCCCTGATAACTACAGTGTATGACCAAATTTAGTATAATGATATATTGGTATTTCACCCCTATAGTTACATATATTTGCATCTATTATCTGGTCTGTTTGTTGCAAGTTCTACATCCTACTTCCAGGGCGGTCAGGCACAAGTCGCCCAAACAGTGTTGTTTATGAAAAGCCTGTACTCTCCTCCTCTGACAGCTCTGTGTCAGGGTAAATCCAGCGTCTTGATGTAGCATGACCAAACATCTGGTTCCTCTCTGAGTTCATGGGGGTGCGTGGCTAAGCGTCCCCTGCAGGCCGGCTCTTCCGCTTCAGAAGGAGGACGCAGACGTGGAAGCAACACGGGGCGTTACAGAAAACAGACCTGGGACATGTTAGAGGCAGCTCATGCACCCAGACCGCTGCTTTGGATAGGGATGTAAATCTTGTTCAAAATCTGCTAAATATGACTTGAATGATATCCGCTTACATGAGAGCGATGTGAGGCCTTGCAGTAAATTTAATGCAGAATCAGCTCGCCCATTGCTTGTCCATTTGCAAGAATCCTATCAAAGAAAAGAAAATAATTAAGCATTTGCCACATAAAGACTTTTCTTAACTTCCAAATGAGGCGCTATCTTCTGCAGCGTCCAGGTTTTTCAAGTATTTGCTGATATCTGATATGTAGAGATTGATTTTTTTCACTTAGAACGCAGTTAACTTATTGCAAAATTGATCCGAGTCTGACTATTATGTATCCTACCAGTAACTACTAAACAACTTTATATGAATTAAAGTGTCTTGGGCGTGCATTGAGTCCAACTGATTCCTGATTTTTCCTGGATCGGCACAGACGTTCCATACCAGAGTCAGTATCGGTGCATCTCTAATATTTTATTCACGTATTGACTGGAAGCTGCAGTATTTTGAAGTTTTTTAAGAGCCACGAGCGACAAATTGCGTACACGAGTTTACTACGAGATTACAAATGACTCTAACTTCATGTATAGAACAAAGTGATGTTGGGGAGGGGGGGGAAGGGCGATGCTTTGGGCGTCTACAGGAAGACAGCCAAATGAAAGGGTGAAGAGCCCCTGTGGCAGATAGAGCAGATCAAATGTGGGAAGAGGAGAGAGAGAGAGAGAGACTGAAATGAAAGGGACACTAGTTACAAGGGGAGGCGGAGATCAGAAACAAGAGCGCCGGGGAAGGCTTTGGGTTAATGATGGCCTACAGTGAAGTCACCTAACACGAGAGAGAGGCCCCGCTCTTCACATCACAAGGGGAAGGTGCTCTAATAATTCGGCTCATTATTGTCAATGGACCTCACGGCGGCCATTGTTCTCTTTGCTAATTCCGGGTCTGTGCGGGGTTGTTGAATGGGGATTAGGTGTAAGGTTAGATCAGGATAAACTAAAAATAATGGAAAAAAACAAAAACTATTCCATTCCAAGTTGTATTACTTAAAGATTTGCACTTTTTTATATCAGTCTCCTAATATTGGTTCAATTCTGGTTGGAAATATAGATTGATGTAAGAAGATTAGTCATAGTTGGTCCAAAAAGTCTCATATGTTTGATTTTTTATTCATACAATGTTGTTCTGTAGTTAGATAAAATCACATAACACGTTTGGATCAGTTCTGTTTTGTTTTATTTTTGGTTATTTTGTCCAGTTGACAAATTTATTTTCCTTTGCCATGGATTCTACCTGGACGACTGAGGGATTTTTCACACTTGTTTTATTTTGTTTATGTGGGGTGATCTTTAAACTATTATATCGGAATTGATAAAAGCTAGATGGGTGCATTCCAAGGAAAAAGTGTGGGGACTTGGTAAGTAGGCCACAGGGGGATATTCCAGGAAAGTGTGTGGATTTCCAGGTTAGCTTAGAGGTCATTGGGGATTAGTCTATACTGTACCCTTTGATATTGGCTTTATCGTCTTTGTACCAATATGCATTTTCAGACATTACGTGCATTCGCTTCAGTGCAACGCCAAACGTCAGGATTAGCGACTTTGTTTAGGCTCCCGTGGCGGTAATCCTTTAACGCTTCAATAGCATTAGCCAGCCACCGCCACAGCTACACTTCCAAATCACATTGAGGACAGACTGCTCCGGAAAAGAGGTGCCTAATAAATATCTCATCTGCCACAGACTTAACCTATGGCACCACATCCTCCTCGTTTTCTGCCCATTTTTCTCCTTTGATGGCCGCTTCACCGGGTGCTCCCCCCCTACACCTGTCGGGAGACATTTTCCCAGAACTCTTCCACAACAATGCCTGGCTTTCCTGGTCCTTTACGGCCTGACATCTGGAAAAATGTGCTGGCAGACTCTTGCCCCCAACTGGTTTTCTTAGTAAAGTTATAGCAGTGTCCCATTTGACTGATGTTCCCAGTGAGCATTAACGAAGGTAGAGTTACAGAAAGTCACACCTACAAACGTGCCCACTTGTAAGTTAGATAATAGGCTACATATGATCCACTTCTGTTTAAGTCATGAATTGTTTGTCACTTTCTATTGCTTGACATGAATGGTGCTGTACCTGAAATGTATTGTCCTAAAACAAGTTAATTTTACATGTTTTTTAATGGCTTATAGTTATTCCGCACTTATTGTACGCATTCCAAGCAGCCATTTTAATCACTGTGATGAGTTTGTGTGTTTTTCACTGCAAAGCAAATAACAACTAGCATGTTAATCCACACTTCTTGATAATAGGACAATAAGGTGGATGCAGACAGTTCATAAGACGTTTTTTGACCTGCAGAGCTGCTTATATAATATAGCTTTTTTAGGCCTTAAAAGTTCAACTCATTGCCACTATAACTTATAACTTTGTTTTGAACATTTTAAAGTTAAGAAATAACAATATATATTCTCTATAATTGGAAATAACATACAAGATTCAAATGATATAACACAAGAAATCACTCTAGCTCAATTTGCTTGCGTGGGTTCTTTTACGCCGCACATTTTGTCTTGCAAGATGATAGACTGCAGATCCGTTTTCCTGCCGAAGGTGGCTGGCTCATTGTTCCACCTTATTCAACGGAAAGGCTAAAATAGGCTTGACAATAGGAGCAGTGTGCCCGGAGGAAGGCTCAGCCCACAATGTGACACCCTCCTGCTGCACGGAAGCCTTTATTTCTCCCTTGTCTCGCTTCATACAATTTAAATAGTGTTACATAAAAAATTAGGCGCCACAAATACCCCTGAGTTTTACTCTTTGTACACAAGGCACGTAAGCAATAACACGATGATTCATTCTGAACCATGAGATTTTGCTACAGAGAAAATTTGCATTAAATAATTATATTAAAGCTACTGACAAAATAAATGCAGTAAATAGACTGTATCATTAAAGGTGCATTGTCTAACTTTTTGGTTTTGGGTCCATCACATGCTTATTTCTACAGATATGTCATTGTTCTGCCTGGAATGTTCCACAGTATGACATTAAACAGCTTTACTTTACATTTATTTAATTACAGGTAGTTTTATGGCTCAAAAAAGAGGTCAAAAAGAGGTATTCTGACCATGAGCGGGGTTGCCTTTCCACAGATCTGACCTGTAACTCGGTCTGGTTTGGTCTACATGAAGATAGAAACATCTAATACCATATTTTAAAACATTCCAGATAAGGAACCTCCACCTCAAAAGTTACACAATGCATAATTAATAAGCATGAGCTGCAACAAATACATAACAGAATGTACCAATAATTAACCATAGAACATATTAACATGACTTAAAGCTCAAAAGAGTCATTGCTGTGTGATTTTGGACCTTGGGAAGTATTTTGATGTCAGCATGATCTTAGTTCATTGTGACACATATATATATTTGAGTCAGTTTGAATCTAATCTAATTCTGAATGTTTCAAAGTTATCACAGCCTTTTTTAGATATGGTTTTGATTACAGTTATTTTGCAGTAGTGAAGTTCAGACCTTGGCCTTGAACAGATTTCAAAAAGACAATGCTATCATATTTTTGTCATATTTTTTTGTACACGTGCTGCTTTATGACAGGCTTATAGGCACATACCTGTCTCTATGGTTTATATAAAAAGCTCCAGATAACGTAGAGCCATGGGAATCTGCTGCCTAGTCGTGCACAGAGTTGCTCTTTCATTTACAGGGAAGCCTCTTATTGCCTCTTGCTGACACATGGACATGCTCATAGGCTTAGCTTCGAAATAGAGCCGGAATATACAGTATGGTTCGCACATGTGTAATACAGTCACACATAGACACATGAGTTGGCACAGAGGCTCGTGGGATGTTTTCAAACTATAAATACTGCCTTGGTTGAGCTGGTCCCAATATAGGCTTCCTCCACCCCCGCTTTCTCTTCTTAAACTGTTGTGTAGCGTGGATGTATTTAACATATGGTCAACTTAAAAACAGCATAAATAAGAAATATAAGACGAGCTAAGTGCACCATGGTATGTTAATGTAAAGGGCCCATACTGCGCTGTATTCTGATCTATGTTGTAATAATATATATTGTTTCCTCATCAAAAACAT
>KN491285.1:1495-16845 GCA_000787155.1 Scartelaos histophorus | reverse complement strand
ATACCAAAAAAAAAAAAAAAAAAAAAAGTCATAGTTTTGCATCCTCTAAATTTATTCCAGGTTTACGGATTTTTTTTTGCATGCAGTTGCCTCCCATCATGCTATGTCATAATATATCACAAATTGACTAAATCTAATTATGCAGTATGCTGTCATTGTTAAAGGACTGACTCAAAGCAGGACGCTGAGCAGATCGCGAGCTCGTCATTGTGTAAAGTGCACCAGAACATGTCAGCGACCTCCAGCGTGGCGGCCATCTTGGACAGGGCCCCGTTGATAAAGGCCAGCGCCGGTGGGCAGTCTCGGGTTACATTTGCTGACTGTATAAATGTAGTAATTGAAATGTAAAGCAGGCTTCACCGTGGTACAATATTTACACTAAACGTCTCACATATGGTACGAGTTGTCAGACAGCTGCTATCAATCCTACAAGCCAAGCATAAGGTGCAATACGAGAAATGAATTTTAAATGAGGAGTGAGGCTTGTAAAAAGTCCCCAGTTCTTAACATTTTCTGATGCCTCTGGAGATGTTGCATTCTCTACACTGCGCTGTAATATTTTGACTTTTCTTCACATTCAGCATCTCGGAACAATCGGTGCATTGTCATTCACACTTGATGTTTGCAAACTCCAGTCAGTGTTGCCCAGGGGCAGACTGTCAACAAGCATGGCTGCCAATTTGCAACTATTGCTCTTCCCAACATCAACAATCACATTCACAAGTACATTCACACACGCTGCAGATTAAAACTTGTTAGAAGACAAAATTACAGAATCTACAGTTTTAAAAGTAAAGATGTATACTCAGAAAATGCCACATATTGACCCAATTTTAAAAAAGCTGCCTCAATTTCAACTAAATATTCTAGTTTTCCTAAAATCGTTTTCTTTTTTTTTTAAATTTCTGATGTGTAAACTGACTCGCACATGTCATTGAATTACATATCGACACCTTCCTAAAATAATCACATAAGTCATTTTTTCAGGTTTTTCAGGAAACACAAAAAACTCCCCCCAAAATTGAAATTATGGCATTTTTTGGCCTCAGTAAATTTAGGCAAACAAGTGACTTAGGCGATTATTTTTGGAAGATGACGATATTTAATGCTGTACTGTGGAACATTCTATTCAAAGCAAAAACATCTTCATGAGCGAAGCAGCTGGCAGTGCCCCCATCACAAATTTTATTAGAGCACCATTAACTGGGTATCGTTTGGGTATCGAATGGGTTTCATTTGGATGGGGTGCAGGAAAATAGTGTATTAAAGAAGGGATTATGCTTGATCAGCAACATGGCGTCTTGCTAAAACATGCACAGATCACTCCAAGGACAACTTTGAGAAGGCAAATGAGAAGGGAAACAACTATAACATGGTTAAAAGCTCAGAAAAGTCGATTTTGCAGATTAGGTCTACTTTAATAGAATAATTTCATAATTTTGTTAGAGATCCTTCTGCCCTTGTAACCATGTGCCTTCCCAAGCTTGGGTCTGGTACAGAGAACAATCCTGTGGTCACCTGGGATCTTCTCATGTCTCAGTTCAGTTAGGAAAGACAGGCTGGTCTTGACTCAGCCCAGGCTTTTTGAGTCATAAAAGTCCGACCTCATCGTCTGATAATAAGGATTTCCACGGTGAGGGGTCTGTGTACATTTGTGGTTCCTCTGCAGGGTATCCCAGCATACATTTTTGAGTTTTTTTCCCCTTGGTTTTCTCCTTGATCCCTCTGCATGCATGTGACTCACTGCAGAATGTACTTTACAGTGGAAATATTCAGATTATTAGTACCACATGACTAGGAATTAACTACTTGAATCATGAGTGGTTATATTATTGCCAGCTCACGTTTTTTTTTTTTTTTTTTTGCACTTTTTTGTTCCATGCCACGTTTGCATTTTCTTTTTTGGTTTTAGAAAACCTTCTGGGAAAGGTTGACATACTTCTTTGCTACAGTATGAAACCATGCTTCACCTTAACTGCAATGGTACATAAAGCTTAATACTATATTGGTTTGTTTTTTGTTTAATTAGACTGATACACCAGCTATTCTTTATTATATTATATTGTATCTTTGTGGACCGAAAGAAGAACAAGAAAGAAGAAGTTGTGTCCTCAGGCAAGACACTTCACACCAGTGTGATATGTGGCAGTTGAAGAGGGCCATGGGGCAGATTGTCAGACTTTCAGTAAGTGACGGGATAACGCAAGTTTGTATTTATTATTTTTCAGATTATTATCGTATTTCAGATAAGATAAGATTTGCCTTTATTAGTCCCACAGTGGGAAAATTCCAGTGTTGCAACGCACAGTTCAGGAACAGCAGGAAAATAGTAACATGCAATAAAACGAGATAATAAATAATGGCTTAAAAATTATTTAAAACTAGACTCTAATGTTAGGTACAATAATATGACTATGTTTATGTACAGCAGCATTAGACAGGATAAAATATCTGCAGAGTGACTGAAGTGAATATATCAGAGATGTTCTACATTCTAGAACATCTACATTCTAGAACTTCCTAAAATAATCGCATAAGTCATTTTTTCAGGTTTTTCAGGAAACATAAAAAACTCCCCCCAAATTGAAATTATGGCAATGGCATTTTTTTTGCCTAAGTAAGCGATTATTTTTGGAAGGTGACGGCATGGTCTTCAGTATTGCACATAGATTCATACATAGATTCATTCATGCCATTTTTTTGTTTTACTATGTCATTGTTCTAGCCTGGAATTTAAGACGAAATTATATACAAAAATGTTTCAAACTGGTCTTTTCTCTAAGGGAATTTGAATTAACACTAGGAGAACTTGATTTGACTCTGACAAATAACTCCAAATCAAACCCCCATGTAACTTTCGAATAGTTAAAATAACACTTTTTAAAAGTTAAAAACAACTATTTAACTCTGAAATTTTAACCATCTAGTTTTTACAGTGTATTTTTATGTTCTTGCTTATTTATTTATTGTATGCTTTATTTTATTTAATGTTTTAATTTATGTTGTGTCTACCCTGTGCAGCACTTCAGAGACTTGCTATAGTAATAAAGTTGGCCTGGATTGGATTATTATTTTTACATTATTTGCATTGATACGTAGCCCCAAAACTACAATAGCTGACCTTAAATTTGCATGTTTTCAATTCAATAATAATAATATTTATTTCATTCATTAAAACAAAACAAATCAATGCAACATATCTGCATACAGTATTTCAGATTTAGTACAATGTGTTTTCCACAGTTGAGACATGCTAACCGACGTGGGCACGCTAGACCTTGGACACGAGAAGACGTACAGTATAATCTCCAACATTCTGAAGCACACGCCATCACTCATCTTGTTTGGAAGTCTTTACGTCAGGCCTCATAGCATATAGCGAAGAACAATGGAATGCTGGATCCGTGCATGGGAAAACCAGGTGGACCTCTTTCAGCGAAATCAGTCACAAATTTCGCTTTGGGTTTGAGACTCCCAGTCCCATCCTTCCAGCTGCCATTACATTACATTATATTACATTACATTACATACCGCGCACGTACAGATGCTCTGGCTAAACAAGCAGTAGCTACGCTCGGCCATGACATCAGCCCTAATTTACGTCCTCTGGAAATTTCTAGAGGATCAACTTCCTGCGTTTTTCCAATCAGCTTGAATGATGTAATGACCCGCCCTGCAAATACGTCTCACTTTTGAATCTCCATTTTGGATTTCAGGGCTAGGAACACTAAGCATTTTGTATACATGGACAATTACCCGAGCGAGGACCTCATCAAAAGCCTCCAGGTCAAAATCTAAACAAGGAAAGTCCGTGTAAGACTAGCCAATTTCCCAGTTTCCCCGTGCGCTAAGGTTCACTTCCGTTGCTTGATGTCTGCAGAGGCCTCGGAAACGCACACATGGGTATATTCGTGCGACTGGATGCTTTGAGCTGTTCATGCTAGCCTTGACTTAATCAAGCTTTAAACCTACGCTCCGTCAACGATACACGAAAGCGGTTGGCCCTGACCCGTGATCCATTTTGTGGCCACGGAGAGGGGCTGTAATTGCGGGTTGTGGAATGCCGTCGACCCCGTGGAAGAGCCCGGCGAAGAAGAAGCCACATAAATAGCGTTTCGGCGACGATTCCCGAAGGTTTCAGTTGCGTCGCGAGATACAGGAAGCGTTTGGCGCGCAGTGAACGGCTACGGTAATATCCTTTTGTAATGCCGCAGCTGTGTAAATCACTGTTTTCTTTCATCAGCGCTGATTAATCAACACACAACAAAGTGGATCGAATACAAATATGGCAGATTTATGGAGGGTGTAAAATGTGTATCAGGACAGAGAGAAAAAAAGCGAGCGTGATAGACTTTTAATATGAAAGGACATTAGCCATAAATCAGCGAGTTTAAAGCGGGAATGAAGTAAAAATTAAACAGTCGGTTGAAATTCTGGAGGCCATATGATCGTCTGTCAAGTGGTACGCCATTACTTAAGACGAATGACTTTGTTAAGCCTTTGAATTACAAATAAACAATGTCACAAAGTACGGAAGATTATTAATTTTATGAAATGTTTGGTTCTGCGTTTTCATTAATGTAAAATAAAAATGGCAAAGTACAGACTTATAAAAACAAATCTGATAAATATGATTTTAATAGTATGAATATTGAGCTGGAATGAGGGTGTGTGGCTCCAGCCAAATGAAGTCGATTGAGGCTAGCAGTTATAGCGGCTAATTGGTGAAGGTACACACCCCGGTCCCGCCCACTCTACTGGTTTTGTCAGGGGTGGGTACGATAGCTTTCAATCAAATCTGTGCTAATGCCAGTGTGAGGCAGTCTCATGATTTATTAAGAAATTTGCAAAATAAAAACGCCAGGATCATGTAGCTTGAGTTAATGCAAACATTTAAGGCCAAAATGGTGCCTCACAGTAGCGGTTAGACAGGAAGGGACAACTATTTTCCAATTTAAGTGAATTGGAGCCATAATCGGAGTCAATGACATGTTGTGTGTCCAATTGCAATTTCTTCAGATAAAAAGGTTTTAATTTCATAATAATTCCCCACTTACCTGTAGAACCTCTGACCTCCATGGAACCAAATCATTTTTTTTTTTCAGAAATCATTAGATAGTCTGCATGATTTTTGTATTTAAAATGTTAAAATGTCATGTGGTGCGACCGTGCACCCTGAACTGCTTTTTTTTTTTTTAAGTTTTCAAGAACATAAAGAGAAATCCCGCACACCGTCTTACTTGCAAATTGTGAAGATTTATTAGGACATGCAACGTTTCGGCACTAGGCCTTCATCAGACAAAATAATTGCAAAAAAAGACGGTGTGCGGGATTTCTCTTTATGTTCTTGAGTTGCTCTCTCTCCTCCAACGCACCCGTTTTGAGGAATTGATGTGCGAAGTTCTCATTCTTATATTTTTTAAGTTTTTAAAATGACTCTAAGTCTAATCAAATGTATTTTCTTTCTTTTTTGGCATATTTTCAGTGCTTTCTTGAGTAGATATTTCCTCCATAATGTTCAAACAAGTATTGTAAAAGTCAACTCAAGTCATATCAATATTATGTTCATTTTACTCAGAACATAGATTAACATGGACATAGGAAAACAACAGTTTTAAGGTTATCCTTTGTCACACCACATGACATTTTTTAAGATCGTAGCCAATTCATGTACATAAAAAACACTAAAAATGCTTAATATAAAAGTCAAACATAGATTTATGCACCTGACATTGTAAATATTTGAAAAAGTTCAATAGAAACTAAATTTTAAAATGTGCCTGTTGAAAATCCTTATACGCTATAGACATATACAGTCTATGGATGAAATTTATAAATTAGTTTAATCATACAAGGTGTTAGTATTGTAGTTTTGGAAATGACATCGCTGACATTTTTTTCTTTTTCTCTTTTTTATTTTCTTTTATTAATAAAAGTGATGATGGGTGTAGTCACAAAAATATGTATCATGTTGAGAATAGAAGTAGTTGTAATAATTAGCAGATTGTACTGGCCCATCATCTCCAATGCTTCACCTTAAAATGACCTTTTTTTCTTCTGCGCTATTTAAAACTGACAGTCCTAAAATCTTAAACAGACACCTAATGACAAAACTTGCGTAACCTGCACGTTCGGCCTCACTTCCCCCTGGTTTTCTCTGTTGTTCAGAACATAAAGTCTGTAGCACAACGGTGTGAACAGTGGACAAAGGAAACAAGCAGGTGTAATCCAAACTCTTTTAAACTGTGCCAAAAGACATACACACCTTTATGCGAGAGCTGACAGGCTGAGGATGAGCTGCAGCGCTGTGTTTTCCTACTCAGACGGGGTCATTAAACATGCACTGGAGAACAAACAGGCGGCCATGTTGAGGACCGAAGAATGTTGATCTCCTCACCTGCCTTTGATGACGGCAGCGGGGAGTGTGTGCGTGTGTGTGTGTGTGTGTGTGTGCGTGTGTGTGTGTGTGCGTGTGTGTGTGTGTGAGAGAGAGAAAGAGAGAGTGTGTGTGTGCATGTGTGTAAGAGAGAGAAAAAAGTGTGTGTGTGTGTGTAGATGTGTGTGTGTGGTGTGTATATGCGTGTGTGTGTGTGTGTGTGTGTGCGTGTGTGTGTGTGTGCGTGTGTGTGTGTGTGAGAGAGAGAAAGAGAGAGTGTGTGTGTGCATGTGTGTAAGAGAGAGAAAAAAGTGTGTGTGTGTGTGTAGATGTGTGTGTGTGGTGTGTATATGCGTGTGTGTGTGTGTGTGTGTGTGGTGTGTACAGGTGTGTGTGCGTGTGTGTACATGTGTGTATATTCAGGTGTGTGTGTGGTGTGTGCATGTGTGTGAGTGTGCGTGTGTGTGTGTGTACATGTGTGTGTATATCTGTGTGTGTGTGTGGTGTGCATGTGTGTGTGAGTGTGTGTGTGGTATGTGCATGTGTGTCTGTGTGTGCGTATGTGTGGGTGCGCGTGTGTGTGTGCGTGTGTGCGTGTGAGTGTGTGGTGTGTGTGCGTGCGTGCGTGTGTGTGTGTGGTGTGTACAGGTGTGTGTGCGTGTGTGCGTGTGAGTGTGTGGTGTGTGTGCGTGCGTGCGTGTGTGTGTGTAGTGGTGAGTGGTCAGGTTACTTTAATGCACTGAGGAGTCGCGGGGAGATAGTGAAGTGTCCACTCAGCGAGTTCTCCAGACTCGTATTGATCTGGTTGGTTTAGATTTCCAAGATATGTTTAAAAATGGAGTTATTGGATTCTGACGCGGTGACAATTACGCTTTAAGATGGTAATAAAAAGGAATAGACGATGAAAGGAAATGATGAGGTGAAAATTAGTAATTATTTAATGGGGAGAAAAAAGAAAAAGTTAATTATAAATGGGCCAAAATATAAGAGAGCCTAGAGTGTGGTTATGCTGCACTACCACATTAATTTTGCTTTATTTCATTAAATTTGTGTGTGTGTGTGTGTGTGTGTGTGTGTGTGTCTTAGATGGAAGGGATAGTTTTTCTTGTTTTGTGTATTTGTTCTATGTTTTTTGTGTTTTGTTAAATGTGGTGTTCTTTTGTCTTTAAAAAAAAACAAAACCAAAAAATTGGCGCACCAAGAAATCAGAAAATCTTCGCATCAGAAAATTTTAATTTTGCTTAATTTTTGCTATTTTTTACATTTGCACTTACATGACTTTGCATAGTGATGTACTATGAAAAAATTTTTCGACACAAAGCTGTTAAAAATTAGGAAAAAATCATAGTACTTCACTTTAGAGTACTGCTTGGTTCTAGCATAATAACAGCATGATAACTACATGGGCAGTGAAGGAATTTTGCTGTAATTACTATTTGAAATCAACTTTATTTTACAGTAATATACCACTGATTTAGAAAGATTTGTTGGATCAGATGTTGGTTGCAAAATATTGTTATAGCCAATAGTCCGGTAAGGCCTAGAAATGATGATGTAAGATTTTATTATTATTTAATTTAGCTTTGATTAATAGTGAGAAACATAATTTAATTTTTTCATGTGTGAATATGAAAAATTTGACAAACTTTTTGAATTTTGATTTGAATTTACTGCCCAAGAATGTCTTATCATGTTCTAACTTTTACTATTTAAAGGTGTTAGGATACAAATCATGTTTTTTAGTTTTGTTTTAAGCATAGAAATGGCGTTTTTAGTCTCTGCAGTTGCATCAGTTGAAATCTGTTAAATATCGATATGATTTACTAAATCTAAAACAGTATTAAGGCTGTGAACTGAAAAAATAAATTAATAGACATGCTGTAATATGGAAACAATATTACTTAAATGGATCCATCCCTCATCCCAGTCTCCATGCCATTCCAATTATATTACTCTGCTGTAAATAATGTGTGAACAAAAAAACACTGGAACCGTTTTAATACGCCAGTTATTATTGTGTCAAACCCCGCGACAGATGTAGAAAATCACATTGTGGGTAAAAAAACAAAATCTATTGTTTTCACACTGAAGCTGCAAGTTCAATTAAGAGACTCCAACTTTTGGTCACGGAGTGCAAACTAATCAAGTGTTGGTCCTCCCCTCGCCGCTGACCTCACGGAGCCTGCTTCTAATCAGGCCTCTTTCTGGGACGGTCCTGGAGACGGGCTTGGAGCGGGACCCTGGGATGAAATCGTTTTTTAAAAGACGTGCGTTGGACCGGCAGCTGCTTTTTGATGACGTAATAAAACAGTTACCGCAAAAATTAGATCAGACGACCCTGGGGAGAAATCTAATGACCTTATTTTTGAATCATGGTGATCTTCAGTAGTACAACAGCCCGGGTTTAGTACTTTTACTGTTAACCGGGACTCTGCGCTGTGTATTTGGAGTCATTCACGAACATAACCTGCCGCCCATTAGTCATTTCATTACTCTAATAATCCCATTGTGTGTGTTACAGCCACGTAGAAAGGAATAATTAGACACAGCTCTCACTACGCACTACATCTGCATTTTCTGTTTGCTCATTTTGTTGTGTGATGGTCTGAAAAACATTTTTAAGTTTGGACTCGGCAAGTGCACAAAACCAAATACTGATATACAGGCTTTTATAGGGTGTAGTGCAGGCAACCTAAAGAGCCATTTTGCGTCCTCTTCTACCAAAAAAAAAATCGTAGGGAGCTGCAAAAAATAACAGAGCTTGTAAACTTTTAAAAGTTTTCATCTTTTAGTGATTTTACCTGTTACAGAAGTGCATTTGTAGGCACTTTGAAATCAATTAAACTGTGAACTGTAATCCTGTTTAAGTCCTTCCTATATTTATGTAAAAGTAAAATAAAAATTGCCCCACTGTGGAGAGATAATCCACTTCTTGAAAGATAGTTTGCTCTTTTTCGCTCATCTTCGGTTGGGTATTTTTCGGCAAAGCGTCACTGGCGATGAAGGCGAATGAATATGTCCACGCCGAATTAAACTCTCTATTTTCTTCCGAAACTTTTCTTTTTTGGGATTTTTTCATGGTTAGGCCACTGCAGGGTTTGTTATTTTATTAGATCCAGGGTTCGCACACGACAAAAGCCGCCAGCACGTAAATTAGAAATTAAAATCAGTTCTTTTAAAATGAGATGGCATCAACCCAAACTCCAAGATGACTTCCCAACAAAATATAATAATATGAATAAAAATGAATTTAGAAATGCCATTTATTTATGTTCATTTTTTTTTTTTTCCAAGGCCAAAGGGAAGCCGCAGGTGTAGTGTCTTTGAAATAAATTAAACTGTGAACTGTAGGCCTATTTAAGTATTTCCTATATTTGTAAAAGTAATTAAACTATTTAAGTCCTTCCTATATTTGTGTAAAAGTAAAAAACTTCCCCACTGTGGAGAGGTAATCCACTTCTTGAAAGATAGTTTGCTCTTTTTCGCTCATCTTCGGTTGGGTATTTTTCAGCAAAAGCGTCACTGGCGATGAAGGCGAATGAACATGTCCACGCTGAATTAAACTCTCTATTTTCTTCCGAAACTTTTCTTTATTGGGATTTTTTCACGGTTAGGCCATCGCAGGGTTTGTTATTTTAATAGATCCAGGGTTTGCACACGACAAAAGCCGCCAGCACGTAAATTAGAAATTAAAATTAGTTCTTTTAAAATTAGATGCATCAACTCAAACTCCAAGATAACTTCCCAACAAAATAAAATAATAATATGAATAAAAATGAATTACGAAATGCCATTTATTTATGTTCGTTTTTTTTTTTTTCCAAGGCCAAACGGAAGCCGCGGGTGTAGTGTCTTTGAAATCAATTAAACTATTTAAGTCCTTCCTATATTTGTGTAAAAGTAAAAAACTTCCCCACTGTGGAGAGGTAATCCACTTCTTGAAAGATAGTTTGCTCTCTTCAGCTTTTCGTAGCAGTTCTGAAATCGTTCTTTCGCTCATATTCGGTATTTTTCGGCAAAAGTGTCATTGGCGATGAAGGCGAAAGAACATGTCCATGCAGAATTAAACTCTATTTTCTTGAGAAACTTTTCTTTTTTGGGATATTTTCACGGTTAGGCCATCGCAGGGTTCGTTATTTTAATAAATCCAGGGTTCGCACACGACAAAAGCCGCCAACATGTAAAGGCGAAGGCTGATGATGTTACGTGACGGACGTATATTTAGAAATTAAAATCAGTTCTTTTAAAATTAGATGCATCACCTCAAACTCCAAGATGACTTCCCAACAAAATTAAATAATAATTTGAATAAAAATGAATTAAGAAATGCCATTTATTTATGTTCGTTTTTTTTTGTTTTTTTTCTCAAGGCCAAAGGGAAGCCGCAGGTTGCCAACTCCTGGTGTAGTGTCTGTCACCAAGTTACAGGTCACATCTGTGGAGAGGCGACCCCGGGTATGGAAAGAATGGAAAGAATTCGAGGTATTTTATCAGCAATAAAGACACCTGTAAATGAGTAAATGTAACATAGATCACTTTAGAGCTGTGCTGGGTAATAAAAACTCTATGGAGACAAGCAGATGGTGGATTCTCAACCAGAAAACCTCTAAATTATATATTTGAGCTCCAAATCAAATGCACAAATCATTGCTTCTTTGCTCATACAAATAAAATGAATGATTATTAAATGTCCTATATTATGCGCAATTGACTGTGGGGAATTTTAGCAATGTTGGAATGCAGTTGCCTCATCGAAAACAGTACAGTTGTGTTGTTTTTCACTCACACATGTTGGAGTAACGCTGTAGAATCAGTTTTGTCTACATCTCCCAAGCTCAAAATGCTCCGTTCTGCCTTGTGATGTCATGAAGTGGTAGATTTCAAGTTAACCTACAAACCTTTTAGTTCAGTAGAGATCAGATATTCTAAGTATAGAAATATCCAGATTATTTTAGAGAAAGTATTTGGAGTTTAAAGACACTATTGAGCAGTTTCTGTATTAAATATTCAGGTGTAAATCAAACAAAACACAACTTTATTACTTTATAATGTCTTCACAACCTGCACAAATGTTCCCATCCCATTAGTATTTCTTTAACACATCTCCATAACTCAGATGACACTTCCACGTCATTGCTAAACAGGCTCCCGTCGTTGTTAAGGAGTAATCTTCACATTCTTTGCCGTCTCCTACTATCTTTAGCTTTACTCGGTTTGCAGAACATGGCTGTACCTCAAACCGCGCCGTCGGCTGATAAAACGAACCTGATGGATTGGCTCATGGCGCAACGCAGATCTGAAACGACATAAATAAAAGCTTTGCATCCCAGTGAGCTCTGTGGAAGCCTCTGACTCCTGGCACATGTAAAGAGAAGACAGAGGAAGTGGGTCAGGCCTGCTCCGCTCACTCGTGCACTATCAGAACCCTTATCTGCTTTTTCACTTGGCAAATTTGGCTTTTTTTGTAAGATCTTTTCTTGGTTTGACTGGACTTCACTTTGAGATTTAGGAGGATTTATGGCATCCCCAAAAATCCCAAAAATACATATGGAATTAAAATACACATGAAGATACTGCATGTTTTATCTTTAGTTATCTATATATATATATGACATAATTACGAGTCTTAAAGGTACTATATTTTTACTGTCTCATTTTAAAACGGTTTGAAGTGATGCGTTACTTAAATTCTGAATCCAGAGCATCCGAATTATTAACAGCGATTCATTTCTAAGCATCATTATAATCTAAGAAGAACTAGCATGCTAACAGCACACTTCCTGATTCTCTGAACACTCTGGATTCTCTCAGCAAACAACATTTATTTATTCATTTTGAGCCTGAGCTTCTTTTACAGTGAATCTTTGCTGGGGCAGAGTTTTGTTCAGCAATAATCTACAGCCACTTTAAATCATCACGGGAAATGAAAATTTGTAGAATTTATTTTTATTTCTTCTCTCTATTTAGTCAACTTTTTATCAACTTCAAACTGATTACAGAACATTGCTGATTGAGCTGCACATCTTTAAATGACAAAGCAAATAATGGTTGATTAAACTGCATAAAATGTAGATTTACTTTGAGACCCAAAGTGCTGCAGTTAAAGTAGTTTGACAAAATGTAACTACTTATTATTATTTTTTAATGTCCTATTTATACTTTGCAGTGACATCATATTGGGGGTTTTCTACATGTAATTCTATGATGAAATGTTCAGTAGTTATCAGGGTGACATTGTGCACACGTTCGCAAACAGTGTCAAAAAATACAAAATGGATTTAAATACATTTTTAGGAGCCTGTGATCACTTCGAGCATCCATGGTCCTATTTTCGACGTTTAATTTTCAACAAAAACTTTGACATTGACTGAAAAACTGTTGGATAATGCAAGTTTGCTTGTGATGATAATTTTATGTGTGAGAGACTTTTTTACTACCACAAATTTGCTTGTTCCAGCTAAGCCAGTTCTTTATGGTCAGATTGTGTAAAAAAAATCTCAGATTTAAGTTTAATTTAAGTAAGAGAGCTTCAGACAGAGATGTGTCTTCTGTTAGCATATCTCCAGGCAACATCGGCAGTTTCAATGCACAATATATAAGACACTTGAAATTTGCTCTATACTATAACATAGCGAACCAAATAAATAAAGGTGTATTCGAATAATTTTTCATTTTATTCTGCAAAAACAAATTGAAACTTTCATTAATTGCTTAGAAAGTCCATAAAATGTTACTTGAAAACTTGAAAAATTAGTCATTTTCCAGGAAACTTTATGCAGTTTGAGCAGCCTCTAAAACATCTTTTTTCTTAAATCATTTTTTGGATGCTAAAACCCAATGCAGGGTTCTAATGGAGGTTTATTTTTTGGACCACCCTAATGTATACATGTACATTTCAGACTATATAAGGCTTTAGACTGAACATATTTTCGCATACATTGGCCCCTTATAGCACGTGCCTATAAATACGCTGCTGAAAAGTGACTGACGCTAGCGGTTAGCCTTCAGCGCTCTCAGATTATGTGGGCTCTGCTAACTCGTGCACGTCGGATCAAACAGGTGTGGAACGGCGGCGAGTGTGAAGCGCCCGCCCCTCCAGGCCGCATTAGCACCCCTGCACCCACAATGGCCCGGCTAAACTGGGCCCGCAGCAAACGGGGAGACGGGGAGCAGCTGCAGGGTCAAAATACTCCCCATCGACAGGTGCACGAGTCGGGGAAAAGCTGAGCAAATGTGTCGGGAGTCAGAAGCGGACACCTGAAAGAGTAAGGGATATGAAAATGTTTTAGCAGCGCTGCATGTCGTTCATTTAGAGGACACATAGCAGAGAGGGCGGAGAAAAGGGATCTGCTGGAAGTGGGCGAACGGTGGGAACTTGAGTGTGGATATATCTAAATAAAACCATAGAGACTGTATTTATAGTTCTGCGTTGAAGTTTTGATTCTTAACTTTTTTTTTTTTGGCGATATATTAGAAATGTGAGTCAGTGATGTATAAGGATTTTCAACAGGAACATTTTTAAATTTAGTTTCTATTAAGCTTTTTAAAATATTTACAATGTCTGGTCTGCAGAAATCTATGTTTGACATTTATATTAAGCATTTTTTCTTGTGTTTTTTATGTACAGGAATTGGTTACAATCTTAAATGTCATGTGGTGCGACCGAGAATAACCTTAAAACTGTTTTATTTTCTAAACATGGTTGAGATTTTCATCTAAATTCTGAGTCATATGAAGATGATATTAATATTTGAAAACTTGATATTTGAAAAAAATGGATACGTTCTGACAATTTGTTTGAGTATTATGGGGGAAATATTTACTCAAGAAAGCTGAAATTTCATGTGGGATGACAAAGCACATCAGAAAATATGGCAAAAAAGAAAGAAAATAAATGTGATTATATTTAGAGTAGTTTTAAAAAAGTTTCAAAATCAGCAGTTAAGGGCGGACGGTCGCACCACATGACATTTTAACACTTTAAGTACAAAAACATGCAGAATAACTAATGATTTCTGAAAAGGAGGTCTGAGGTACTGCAGGTATGAGGTGAATTATTAAGAAATTTGAGCCTTTTTAACTGAAGAAATTTCAGATTGAGAGCCATCATGTACATGTTTGGAACTGTTTCGTGCTCAAAAGGAGCAGGTTAAAGTTTAAAAAACGTATCGTGTCCTACCCCAGTTGTTTTTTACTTTAACACATGTTTGACATTATATCCAGTACATACACTCAATATAAATATACATATACACATACATAAGCCTTAACACATATATATATACACACACACACACGCACAAATATATTTTCATTTGTGGTTGTCCAAACTAATAATAATGATAAAGAAGAAATGCATGCGGTTATGTGATATTCAAATTGCTACACATATGAATTATATCATTGTTTTATTAAAGCATTTTATATTGAGATTTCCCCACCAAAAAAATGTAGGTTAAAAATAAAAATAAAAATTTGCTTGGAATGTTCCTTCATGTGACATTAAATATTTAGCATTTATTCATTATGAGTGTTTCTATTGCTTTAAAATACAGTAATTCCACAGATCTGAACTGTAATATAGCATAGTGCTTTAACTTTCTTGTCTCCTTTGTGATATACAGGTTTAATCTTTACTGTGGAACATTATCGATAAAGGAATAACATTTCCGTGGCGATAAGCAGGTGACAGACAAATGTTACACAGTGCACGCTTAAAAGACAATTATTATATCGTCAGTATAATAACTGCCCACGTCAACTTTTGGCCAATTCAATTCAATTCAATTTTAGTACAGCCCAAAATCACAACAGCAGTTATCTCGGCGAGCTTCACAAAATTGTTAAATTAGCAAAAGAGAATGAAACAGAATAAGAAAAATAATAACAATAATTAATTAATAATTCAAAAATACAGAATGTCCAACAACAAGCAGGCAAATGGATAATTTGCAGCATCTCCTGTCCTTGGACT
>KN491284.1:355-19960 GCA_000787155.1 Scartelaos histophorus | reverse complement strand
TATCCTGGTTATGTGAGTGTCCATGTAAAAGCAGTATTCTGATTCTGAGAAACCAGGTTACTCTCACTGTGTTTTTCTGATAGTAACTAGGATACTGCGACCTGTAGACGCAGTATCCTCATTTCTCAACGCTGGAGCTGTACTGAGCATGTGCGAACTCAAGTCACAAAAAACAATAGGAACAGTTACTTTCTGAAAATTCCACTTCAAACTCCTACCAGGACTTTTTAAGTAATAATATTTTAGACATGTAAAGGCACTCACTATCCTGGGTACTATCAGAAAAACCCAGTGAGAGTAACCAGGATACTGCCTTATGATACTGCATGACCAGGATACTCAAAAAACCTGATCATAACCAGGATACTTGGGAAGCTCAAAACCTCCAGAATTCCCTCCCTGAGCTTCTAAGACGATTTTACATGCAAATCCACTACTTGAGCTTATAAAACTTGTAATTCACGTGCAGGGAAATTACACAGTTAATATAGATAGATTAAACTGGCTTCCACTTTGCTTCCCATAACTAACATTAGCCCTGTTCTTTCTCCTTCCACTGTACTGAGGGACCACAGGGAGCAGACTGACCAGCGCTAACCCCAAGTACTGCTGATACTGCAGAAAACGGGAAGTAGGTTAGGGAAAGTCAGAAGAGAAGGAGAAGATAAAAAATCTATACTATCTCTCTTATAGCCAGTGGTAAATATACAGACTGCAATGGTCACTGTGCATTTATTGTATTAGAGGTTCATTTTATGTTAGAAATGTTGCACTGTGTAACTTTTCTACTATCTGCTTGTCTCCATGGAGATGCTTTGCTTCAAATGTTCCACAGTATGGCATTAAACTGATCCAGCTTACATTTATTCAATTACAAGCGACGTCGTAGCTCAAAAATACCTCGCGGGTTCACCTCTCCACTGAGCTGACCTGTAACTTGGCCCTTAAGATTACATAGTCTTTACTTAGGGCCTCTTCCTGCTTTTTCCACCGAAATGATGTTCTTTTGGCCATAATATTTCAGAGTATGGCATAAAACCTCACTATCTCTGTGGAGAAGATTTAACTTTCTATTTGTGCTAATCATAGAGTTGACGTTTCACCAGAAAGTTGCAAATTAAGGGTTTAAAAATCATCTCAAAAATAAAGTTCCTCAGGTAGTTTCACACTGACTAACTTACTCATATTCAGCGAGTAACTGTCAAATCTTAGTTTAAACCTGGTATAGTTTCATTTTTGACACAGTAGTACTTGGAAACTTAGGTACTTGGGCACATTCTCAGATTTACCCATTGATTTTTACGCTAACTTTGCAATCTAAGTATTTTTGGCGTGAGTTCCTGATTTGCAATATTGTCCTCATTACGAATATCCTTTACCTTAAGGCGTACGCGTTTGTCAGTCCAAACAAAAGCTTCCCCAGTCATGACTCTGACCGATTCTCTGCACAAGTTTATTTATTATTCATGGACTTCTCACAGCCTCGCACTGAATCTACTACTACCACTACTACTACATCGCTCCATGGTCAGTGCTGGGGAGTAATTAAAGACATTTTCAGAATACTAATTTTGAGTAGCTGTATTCTGTCACGGTTACGGTGTCATTCTGTGGTATTCAGATGAGTTACATATCTGAACTATACATTGTGACATTTGATCATGTAATTTAAAGGGCTTATATTCTATTTTTTTCCTCATGTATTCAAATAAAATCTAAAGTCTTACTGTAGTACTGAAAAAATGTACCAAAAATACATATTCTGAGTTAACGGGCTGAAATTATCCAGATAATTCTAGTGAAGGTGTATGGAGTTTAAAAACACAGTGGAGCACTTTCTGTATATTTCTGTATATTTGGTGGTATTCAAATTACTCTTCAGGATACGTTTCGAAATGAAAAAGAATACATGACAGTACTTTATCATGGTATTAGTGAGGAAAATGGAAAACACAGATCTTGCAGTTCATGCGTTTCTTTTTTTTTTTTTAATTGTGATATCTATTTATTTCATGGTACAAAGCGTTCTAGGTCAAAGTAAAAGGGGTGATGAGACAATAGAAATGGCTTCTGTTCTTCTTATAGTATGGAGTTTAAGTGTGTGTGTGTGTGTGTGCGTGTGTGTGTGTAGGTAAATCATAAAACAGAAAGGATGTAGTAAAAAATTCTTGCAAGATAATTTTCCTCTTCCTTTCCTCCCTTTCTTTTCTTTCCTCGTTTCTTCTCGTCCCTCTCCTCTCCTCCATTACCCATTTGTTCTTTGTTCATTGTTAGTGAAAAATCCCTCAGTCGTGCAGGTAGAATCCGTGGCAAAAGGAAAATAAATTTGTCAACTGGACAAAAGTTATTTGGTCGAATTCAGTCCTGGAGAAGCAGCTTGGATGAGCTGCGAAACATATTCGACCAAATAACTTTTGTCCGGTTGACAAATGTATTTTCCTTTTGCTTTGTTCATTGTTAATTATTTATTATTTACTTATTTATACAGGCTTCCCACTGTTTTTCACTGACAAAACCATGACTTTTTAATGACCTTAAGTGAATTTTCCATAACTTTACGGCTCCTACATGAGTAGAATTGAGCTTTACTTTTAGGGTTAAATATGAAATGTAAACCCTCTCATCTTATGCCATTATAGTTTTTTTTAACATTCAAAATGTTAATGCATTTATTGTAATCTCTTAAACAAATGACTTTATTGTGTATTGCCCTGCAGAACATTTGTGAGTCCAGGTGGGTGGCGGCTTCGCTGGTATCAGAGACATGTGAAAATAATTGAAAATAATCATAATAGCATAATGTAGTTACCTGAAAGAGAGAAGGAATATTTTATGACTTTCCCAAAACTTTCATTGAATTTACAAAATCCCATGACTTTTCCAGGACTGGAAGTGACATTTCCAATTTCCATGACTTCTCCAGGATTTCCATGACTGTGGGAACCCTGTTTTTTTATTTGACTTTGCATTTCTAATTGGGCATAAATTAATGTGTAACAAAACAGTGGTTTGTAATTGTACTCAAGAGATTCAGTATTCTGTAACCAAACACAGTATGAAGTACAACTAAGTATTTTTCCCATCCCCGAGTACAGGTATATGGTACAAACAGCTCTCTACTGTGCTGTTTGCATCCAATCAGAAAGCATTTTACTGCCCAGCAATCAGGAAGTGAACAGTTATCATGATAGTTGTGAATAGCTTTTATAAACTCATCATGGTGAATAATTGGAATGCTAAGAATGTATAAGGTGAATGAGGAAAAACTTTCGGACTTTCGAAGTAAATTAGTTCTGTTTTTCACATTTAGACAATAAAAATCAGGTAGAGCGCCTTTAACTTGGCCAAGTTAAATCAATTTAACTCTAAATAATAGCATAGAGATAATTATAAAAAGCTGTTATGATTGCAAACGTGTATTTTCTCTTGCAACACCTTAACAGCAAACCAGAATCCCTAAAGGAAAACAACACAATCCTACTGTATTAACACACACATCTGTTCAATATTAATTAGCCCAACAGTGTGTAATAGTCACTCTGCTTATCCAGAAGGCCTTGCTCTCCTCAGGGACACAGGATAAATACACAAACAACAATCATGTACTTGTATCTGAAACCAATAAATCAGTATTTCAAGTCTACTGCAGATTTCAGTAAAAAACAAAACAAAAAAATAAAAAATAAAAATGGACAAAAACATGTATTCAGTCACCTCAAATCTATTTATTTCCTGGTACAAAGCTTCTAGGTCCAAGTAAAACACAGCAAAACTCTCAAACGCACTCAAATGTACACAACTTAAGCTATTTTTACAAGTCAATGCTTACAAGGGCGTGTTAAAGGTGCATTGTGGAACTTTTCTGGTGGAGCGTTCGTCGTCGGCTTTTATCTGCGGAGATGTTATCGCTTTGTCTGGAATGTTTCGCAGTGTGGCATTAAACCTTAATCCTGTAATTCAATAAATGTAAAGTAGAGCTGTTTAATGTCGTACTGTGGAACATTCCAGGCAGAGTAATGACGTATCCATAGAAACAAGCAGAGGACGGACCCTCCACCAGAAATGTTACACAATGCATCCTAAAGTACCCTTCAATGTTTAAAAATGAGCTAATAAGAAGGAGTAATGTAAAAGTTAATCACATTTGTCCCAAAACAGCCTGCAGATTGAAGAAATAATGATGCGTAAAAACAAAAAAAGTAAAGTTTTCCACGATTAATAAGTAATATTTGAATTTTTATTATGTGTGGGTGGTTGCGAGAAGCTAGTTCCATTTCGATAATTTTGGCAAATGCTGGAATAAATGTAGAGTGAAATATTTCTGATCTGATATTATAGTTCTTTCCTCATCAAAAACATACCTGGAGTTGCTTTTCTCAAACTGAAAACACCACTAGTAATAATAATACAGGAAGTGCTCCACTGGGTTTTTAAACTCCACAGACATTCACTAGAATCATTTGGATCATTTCAGCTTCTTAACTTGTTTTAGCCTCACAGAAACTGCTTCACTCCTCAGCGCAGCAGCAGATATTAAACACTTTCTATAGATGATCTGAACTATACAAAAGGTAAAACTAAATATTCCAAAATAAAAGCAGCAAATGAAACAAAACAACTCTGGGTATGTTTTTGAGGAGGTGATAACATTATAACATGACTAAAAACTCACGAGTCAGGTTTGTGTAATATAAGACCTTTAAATTAACCTATCGACTTTAAATCAACCAAAAATAATTGAGAAAGAAATTGTAGATTTGAAAATTTCAGCAATACCTAAGAAAGTAGTGAGAAATACTTTAAATTGCATATGTAAGTTTCAGCATTATACTTTTAAATTACACAAAAGGATTATTTGCAAGTTAAAATGAGATTTTTAAGTATTGATCTTGATTTGAGTTTAGATTAGTTCATTATTTGTTTTACTTTTAATTCCTAGTAAAAAGAAAAGAAAACATGTGTAACATAATCAATACTAATAGTAATAGTGGATTAGACGAGACAAGACACGAAATTGGGCCGACAAGAACGAGACAAGATGAGATTTTGACATCGTTTGTAAGATCGAAATAGTCCAATTTAGTTCCCAAAGTCGGCTTTAGAATTTGTATTTACTTCATTTAAATATTTTTGTCTATTAGTGCTTTTTGGAACTACTGCTTCTCAATTCACTTTTTTTGTCTCACGCCATCTTGTCCCACCCCTGCTAACAGGCTAACTACTCAAATCAATATTGTGTGTCTGTTATGAAGCTATAAATTATATCATACAAAGTTCCTCTACATGTTTAAGTACGATGTCCTTTTTTGGTGGGTTAAAATGTAATGAATTCGTCTAGAATGTTACGCACTTTGGCATTATCTATCTCCACGGAGACTAAAATCAATGCAAGAAGATAGAGAACATGAATGCCTATTGGCAACACTCCAGCCAAAACTATCACATCTCCATAGAAACAGACATCATCCAGAAATGTTACATTTTGTTATGGAATATGATGTTTTTGCTGCAAATTAAAGTGCATATGACAGGTTAGATCATTTCACTAAAACATGATATGGCATGACATGGTATTTCATGATTTCCTTTTTTTTTTTTTTTTTCAGTTTTATATTTTGATGAAGATTTTACTTCCTGGTTGGACATGGGCAGCAGATGTGACATACGCTACGTGGAGTTCACTTCATAACTGTTACCTTGCAACTCTAATGTAAACAAGGGCAAAACTTCTTCTAAATTACACAATAGTTATGATTAAACTAAGAAAAAAGTCTTCCTGGTGCATAATTATCTTGCATTTTGAATTCAGTGCTACTTCCTGTATTTTTGTACTTTTCTTTTCAAATTTTTCGCACAAACTGCTACAGTGTAAAAGGGTCCGCCACCTGCTTGACTCCATGTAGATGTTACTGTTTTTTCCTGGAACGCTCTATGGTATTGCATTTAATTGAATTACTGTATATCCATGGAGACGAGCAACCTGGCCAAGTTACAGGTCAGATCTGCGGAAAAGTGGGCCCACTTACAGTTTTTGTTTGGCAAAATAAAATATATATTTTTTAAATAAATGCATAATGTATTTGTTTAATGCCGTACTGTGGAATATCCAAGGCAACGCAATAAAATCACCATAGAGACAAGCAGAAAAGTTCCAAAATGCACCTTTAACTGATGTAAAACAACAAGACCATGGAGAATTTCCTGGAATGTCCCACAATATTACATTAAACTTGCTTATTATAGGTTAGGGTTAAATAAATAAAACACCTTGAAAAACACGTATTCTATTGTAAGTGGGCCCACCTCTCCACACACTGGACCTGTAAATTGGCTTGGTGTTTGTCTACAGTGAAAAATTCCAAGCAACAAGCAACATCTCCATGGTAACGAACCGTTACACAACGCACCTTTAACTCTAAGGTCCTGCATATTCATTGTAAGAATATTAAAACCTGTCATACGCACTTTAAGCCATGGAAAACTACAAAAGATGCTATTTATTGGTATGTGATCTTATTTATTCCTCCTTCCTCTTCATATCAGTGTTTGCATATGTTGTGGTACTATTTACTCGAGTATTTTGTGGTATGGGAACAGAGGCAGGTCCTTAATGAAAGTGGGAATGTCCATTATAGGATTGGCACCGGAGATCCTTTCCGAGGGGGGCAGGTAGAACAGCCTGGACACCTCTCCGTACGTGGATCCGCTCTCCTCTTCGTCGCCGCCTTTATCCCCCTTTCCTTTCTCGGCTCCCCCCTCCGCATCCTGCTCCTCCACGCCGAAACCGACCACCTGGGGGCGACAAAGCTCCGTTACAGATCTCAGTTAGGAATGTGTGGAATGTGTGGGAAGCAGTGGGCATGGTTACTTGGAAATATCTTTGAAATGATATGAAAGGCTAAGGAAGTATTTGTGTATTTTTATTTCAAACTGATGGAGAAAAGAGATACTGAAATAGGAGAGGTCTACAGCCAGTCTTATGTCAGTACAAGCAAGTGTTTGAAATATTTTATATTCATTAAAGGTGCTATGTTATGCAAAATGGACTCTTATGAGCTTTAAGCCATGTTAGAATGTTGTTGCCTCCTTTCAAACAGACCTGGAGTTGGGTTTTATAAATAGGTTTAGAACACTGATCCCAAAATTGCTTAAAAACACCTCAGTTGTGTAGTATCACATGCACTGAGGAGAGAAGCAGTAGCTAAAGCTAAAAACAGTAGCTTTAAAGTTGCGATGCTATTGTGATTTGAGTGTCTGGAAAAAGTCTGCTCAGCGTGTTCAGACTGAGAAAACAAAGATGCACTTCCATCACAAGGTGGATCTGAATGAAACTAAACACAACTCCAGATATTTTTTTAAAGAACGCCAAGTAAATTTTCCATATTAGACTTATTTTTAGCGCTCTTACGTGTACGCTGAGTTTGCGGCTGGTGGACCCTCGATGCCCCTGGAACCACGACACCAGCTCCTCCTTGGTCATCTGCTTCAAGGCTGCGATCTAAAACGCAAACACGGAGAATACAGCAACCAGAAAACAGATATTCTACGTGCGTGTCTATTGGTGGAATGTTCAGCAGTTTCTATAGTGACAATGCGCATATTAGCAAACACAGATAAAAAAGACATTACAAAAGACGTTACATTTTTATAAAAGTGTACACCAGGCCTTGCACCAGGCTAGATTTTAAATACTTTCATAACATCGCTCTTCATTTCTCCAGACTTGTGACTAGCACAAACATGTACTGACTCATAGATCGGGCTGAGCACTGATTTTCTTTGTTTTTTTTATACTAATGTTGTGTATGTGGAGTATTTATTGGCTCATTGATGCCGGCATTTAAAGCCAAGGAACCGAAAGTTGGCATCGAATGAAGGTTAGTTTTTCAGTACCAGTACTTACTAAACTTTTTTAAGTCGGTTCTTAATTAAAACCGAATTTCATAACCCAACTCTACTCATGGACTGTATAAAGACGTGGGTGTGTGAGGTCATCCATAGTGTTCGGAGCAAAGTTCCATATTAGGAATGAAATAGATGAATTTACGGAAGAAAACACCAGAATCATGTAGAGGCGAAGCTCACTGCACCAGTTATGGGAGTGATTTTTCCAAGTCAATTGAAGCCAGAGTGGATGGAGCAGGAAGCAGTTTTGCTCGCTTCCTATTTGGAACGCGGCGCCTATATATACAGTAACTATATATACAGTAACTATATATACAGCCTATGCTTGTGTGACATCTTGACAGTCCATCTTACCTCTCTTTGCAGGCGGTCGAAGACGTACTGCTGCGTGAGGACTTCGGCCCAGTTGCGGTCCACCTCCTCCCCCAGGTGGGTGTCCTCACACTCCTTCAGCTTCACCAGAGCTGTCACCTGGACACACACACACACACACACAGTGCACCACGTCAGGACCCGGGCTGGTCACTCACATGAGGTACTGCCATGGAACCGGTACTGACTATTTGTATTCCGCTCCAAGTCCAAGTACCTCTGCATAGTTTGTTCTTACAGGTGCACTGTGTCACTTTTCTGGTGGAGGGTCCGTTTTCTCCATGGAGATGTTATTGGTATGACATTAAACACATCTATCCTGCATTTATCCATTACGGGGATTTCTACTGCTCAAAAAATCCAATCATTCCTTCTGTGATTAGGGTCGCCTCTCCACAGATCTGACCTGTAATATAGTCTACACTCCTTTTGAGACAGGTTTAATCTCTACCGTGGAACATTCTAGACAAACCATTAACAATCATGTTTCAAAGTATTGAATTAAACCTCTCTATCTTCATGGAGACCAAACCAGACCAAGTTACAGGTTAAATTTGTAGAGAGTCAACCCCTTTCACAGCCAAAATGTGTTTTTTTTCTAGGTATTTTTGAACTATAAATGCACCTGTAATTGAATAAATGTAAAGTAGAGCTAATATCCATAGAAACATCGTGCACCTTTAAGTAAAAGTTTGATGTAAAGGACAGAAGATCTGACAAGGGACACACAGAAACTCTAAACTCTCTGATATGATCTATTTGAGGTGGGAAAAGTACTGAAAAAGGGCACTCAAGTAAAAGTACAGTTACTTTTTATGACTGAAATGTACTCAGTTACAACTACAGGTACTGCTGTGGTGATAGTACTGTTTAACCTTGAATGTTCCACACACTATGGCTATTTATCTTACATTTATTCAGTTTTAGGTGGCTTTTAGGTGGCTTTAGGTTGCTACAAATATATTTAAAATACATCTATTCATCTTGGGACTTGGCTTAGAGGCGTTAATGCTTTACTGTGGATTTTTCCAGGGAAAGAAATAACTTTTTAAAAAGAGATTAGCAGACGATAGACCTGCCACCTGAAAAGTTACAAGTGTGCATGAAAAATACTACTCTTTTTAGGCCATTTTAGTAGCATTTTAGAAGAGGCTTTTAAATAAAACAGTTTGTGGTGGAATGAAGTTTAAAAACACAATGAAGCACTTCCTGTATTACCACTCGATGACATCACAAGCTGGATTTATGTGTTAAACATGTGCGAATGAACCTAAACAACTCAAGCTACGTTTTTCATGTAGAAACAACATTATAACCTAGATTAAAAAACACTGACATTGCATTGTCCCTTTGAGCGCAGCATTAACTCCTCGGCTAGAACAGCATGGAGGATTTGTAGTTCGTTATTTTCCACCCCTGCAGACGATACCGACCTGTGTATTGAAAGCCTCCTCACTCAGCGCGTTGAGCTTCTCCCCAAAAGACGCCAAGAACTCTTCAATCTTTAACTCCACCAACTCGGAGCTGAGGGGCAAAGACATCGGATTCCTTCAGTCAGATATTTTCCACAGATTTAGCGCCGACTGTTGCTATCGTGAACTCACTTGAACTTGGTAGCCTGCGTCTCCACGGTAACAGAAAAGCCCAGCACGCCCGAGGTGTTTCGGCATGTGGGGTAGACGTGATACCTGTGCGGGAGAAAGCGCAGAGAGGCGTCGGTTATATTACGATTGGAAGTCTTTAATCGGTTTCTGTTTTTCGTCTTGTTCAATAACAGGTAGAAATATTACGATTGGAAGTCTTTAATCGGTTCAATAACAGGTAGAGAGCAGAAAGTCCTAAATGCGCATTGTGTAACTTTTCTGGTAGGTCCATCAAATGCTTTTCTCCATGGATCCATCTTATTGCTTTGCCTGGAATGTTCCACGGTTTGACATTAAACATATACATCCAGCATTTATTCATTACGCTTGTTTCTGTTGCTCAAAAATACAATAATTCCTTCTGTCAGTAGCTGTAACCTGCTTGTCTTGAGATAAGTGGGTTTAATTTATACTTTGGAACATTCCAGACAAAGTAATAAGATTCCCATGGAGATAAGCAGGTGGCGGACCCTCCACTAGAAATGTTACACAGTGCAGAAAGACCATTGTGCTTGTGTTTGCTATAATTTTATAATCTATGACACATAATTTGCAAATTTTCAATCGCAATAAATCTGCGTGCGTAACGTGACGCTGTGTGGAATTTGATTGTGTGCATGCCAGGCGGCTAGGTGGCGCTGTGATACACTATTGTACTGTATGTATGTGATGTAAAAATGTATGCGACCTGAGCAGATCTGATCAGAGTTTTGCGTCTTGGGCGGTGTAGACGGAAACATTAGGACAGAGCGGATTCAACTTTTCCACTCTATAAAGGTGGTGTCAAATTTGTTTTTAGGCCCCAAAAATGCCGCCACCGCCTAAACGAAAGGCACCTCTGATAAAATATTTTGTTGTTTTTACCTGCAAGCGTTAACGCGTAAACAGGCCCTTAATAAAAGAAACAAGTCCGCTGATTTCCACTTTAAAAAACTGCGATGCCCAATGGGAGCTGACGTCGCTGTAAATGTCATCACAGCAAAGAGTCGTGCAGCTATTGGCACCTTCGATGGATAGCATAAAGGATAAAATGGGATAAAATGGTGATGGGACAAAATTGGAGAATAAAGTAAGTAGAATGTCTTGAAATCAGGAAAAAAAGTTTACTAAAGATGCACGAATCACTCGAAATGCAACTTCAGAGTGGAAATGAGGGAGGGAAACGAGTACACAAGCTCTGAAAAGTCGATTTTGAGTAACAGGTTTGCGTTTTACATTTACAGCTCCCTCTGCTGTGCACTTGCTACGCTAACAGAGCCGCGCATTTGTTGCCAACACATTTTGAGCGCAGAACGAGTCCAGTGATGGTTTATGGGCTTATTTGTGACCCGGCATCTGAGTACAAGGCAAACCAAGCGTTTTTGAGTGTCCAGAGAAGACAGCTTTGGACGAATGGATTAGTAAAACACGCGTGAACTAATCAAAACGCGACCCCAGGTATGTATTTGATGAGGGGACAACAGTATAACGTGGTTAAAAGCTCAGAAAGGTCAATTTTGCATAATACGTGTCCTTTAAAGGGATATTGTGAGTTTTAGAGCAGTGCTGGACGGGCTAGTTAGCAGAAGACATTTGTGTGTGCTGCTTTGGGACGACTGGACAAGTGAGATATGCCAAACAGCGCCGCGGGCACAAGGTGATTTCAAAATGCCAAGCGCTTATTACAACCGCTAGTGGCAATTCTACTGTTTCTCTGCTTCTCTCCTTGATGTTGGGGGGAGTTAAGGCGAGGGCTCAGAAGAAGGACGTAACTTCATATTTTAGGCAGGTACGCTATGGAACTTTCCGGGTGGAGAGAACGGCACACGTTTGTCTCCTTGGAGATGTCATTGATTTGCTGGAGTGTTACAGAGTATGGCATTAAATCTGTCTGACTTCACAGAGACAAGCAGACAGCACAACCAAACTCAGTCTTTCAGAGCTTTTAGCCAACCAACAACCTCTTCTCCTTTACCCTCTTGAAGTTTTATATGGAGCGATTCGTGCATGTTTGAGCACTCTTTACTCACTTAAGTTTCAAGACGCCATATTGCGGATCATCCCGTTTTCAGCACCACTGGTAATACTCCCGCTGCTCTGTACTTAGTTCTCCAATTTCATTTTCTCCATCGGTGATATGGATAGGATTTGGCAACGTCGCATAATCATTTTGGTACAAATGAAAAAAAATCTGCTACTTCCCAGTGTGATCTGCAGGTTTATCATTCGGAGTTGCCGACTCTTTGTTATGATGACATTTACAGTGACATCTCCTCCCATTAGGCACCACAGTCTTTTAACGTGAGAGGACTTGTTGTGTATGTCGCCTTAGATTAATATTGTAATAAAATAAAATATGCAAATTATAATGTATTGATCAACAGGAGTCTTAGATTATAACTATATAGCAGACACAAGCAGAATAGGTCTTCTTTAATTCCATATTGTAGAAGATTCCAGGTAAGTTACATAGTATATCTTTAAACAATCATCTCGCTCTGACCTGAACAGCTGAAGAACTTCTAACATTATAAAAAGGTCATGTGAAATACACGGTAAAGTGTTACCCGAGGGTTTCTTTGGTCCTGAGGAAGTCAAAGCAGGGCTCCTCCATGTGCATCTGAGAACACAGATTCATTCAAACTTTCAAAATAGAAAAAAAAATAATGTCTTTAACAAAAAATAAAATGTTTTGAATTTACATTGTTTTAGTCAGCAAAAAAACCCTGTCAATTTTTCTTTTATTAATGAATGTATGCACTGTTTTATAAACTTGTGTACATTAATGCATTGATTTTGAGCCAATGTGTCAGAGAACACTAGTGTGCTTTGCAGGATTGCCAGGTATGCCTCGGAAAAATGCCCAATTTGACTATTTCACAAAGCAATTTCATGTAATAATTGGCCATTTTGGGGCGTCCCGAGCAAACCTCTGAATGAAAAAGACACAAAAATGACTACTATTCCACATTCCCTGGTGCCAGACAGTGACACGGACATTCTTTCTTAAAAAAAAAAAAAAAAATTGAAATAGAAATTTTCATCTGTAGTCCCCAGGCAAAAATGAACTGAACTGAATTTTGAACTTACCACCAAGAGCTCCATCAGTGTATGCTCCCTCAGTGACTTGGGACCCGACTGGAAAATATATACAAAACTTTATTAATAAAAGCAGTTTTTCATAACATTTACATTAAAGGTTCTACATTACGCAGATTTGACTTTCATGAGCAAAATTCAAAATCTGATTAAATAAATTTATCTTCAATACAATTCTAAGCCTGAAATGATCCAAATGATTCTAGTGAGCACTTCCTGAATTACGAAGAAAGAACTCAGCCTAAATATGCAGGGCTTGAGTGTTGAACATGTGTGAATGAAAGAAAACATGACTTGCGTTACATTTTTAATGGAAAAACCTTATAAAAGATCAGAAAATAACGCAATATAATGGGCCCTTTAACTGTACTTTCATACCTATACATGCTCGCATTTATACCTGATAATAGACAGTGACTTCTGAGTTGGCGTCTCCCTTGTTGAGCGACTTCACTTTGCATATGTGGTGCTTCTGCGGCAGCTCCACCACTCGGAACATGACCGGCACCTCCGCTGGCAGCTTTGAGAACTGCAGTTTGCTGTTAGAACGAGAGAAAGGGCTCAGCGGTGGGCGTGGAGGTCAAACAAAACAGCACAGAGAGGTAATGGGTCAAACTGTCAGTGTAAATTATAGAGTAAGGGAGGTTAAAGCGGCGAAAAAGGAAAAAAAAAACAACAACATCGAATCTGATACTTACTCCGTGACGTACTGCAAGAACTCTGCCGACTCCTGCAAGAAAATACAATAAGGTTTGATGAAGAGTGGGAAGAATAAAAGAGGAAGATGCCCTGTACTTAAATTAATGTGCTCAGGACTTTTAAAAGGTACATTAGACAAAATGGATTCTTGAGATTTTTTAGCAATGCTAGAATGTTGTTATCTCGTCAAAAAAAACACACCCGGAGTTGTGTTTTGTTTCACTTACAAAGCTCAAAATGCTCCGTTACACCTTGTGATGTCATGATGTTTTAGAGAAGAACTTGGCCTAAATATACAGGGTTTGTGTGTTAAACATGTGTGAATGAAACAAAACACAACTCCTGATATGTTTTTGATGACCGCATTATAACATAGATCTTAAAACAGCGTAATATCTGGATTTCGAGGTGCTATTTACTCTGTAGTTTTTAGGGTGGTTCATTGGTGTGTTGTAACCAGATCATAGCCTGTTCAATCCACACCCAAGCACGAGCTGCTGTAATCATTTTTTTGAACACTAAATCATTGCGGTGGGATGAGACAATTTTCACAAGACGAAACACACCACGAGATCAGGTCCACGAAAACAAGACAAGACGAGATTTTGACGTAATTCATAATAAATAAGTGGTGCAATCCATTTCACAATTTCGGCTTCTCTATTTTTTTGTTTTTAAACCTCAGCAGTCATCGTACTACTGCTTTTTGGAACTCCACCTTCTCAAATTGCACAACTCAACAGTTCTACTACTGTCCCTGTCTACTGTCACTATTATATTTTTGGTAATTATAGTGCAAAGTCGGTACATTTGCAGCTTTGTGTCCAAAAATGGAGATTCGAAGTACTACATGACATCACGCATGACTGTTCTGATTAGAGCGAGGTGTTTTTATTACAAACATCTGGCTGTGGAGGCAGAGTTTGAAGAGTGGATACCTGTTAGACCAATCACACCGCTCCTTACAGCCGCAGACCCTGCCCCTCACACTGTTGCTGCTTGGTTTAGCCACTATTTGCAGCTCCATTTGAAATTTTCGTTGTAGGCAGAGTTTAAATGTGTTAAAAGGAACCTACGAAATTCAAGTTCAACATCTACAACATATGGATATTAATCTGGCTATTCTCTAGTGCTTAACCCACTACACCACTGCTATACAAATACAAAATGATGATACAAAAAGCTCAGCAGTTTGTCCTGAAGCACAGCGTTAATAGACGTAGTGTCCACTCACGGCGCTGGTGAAGTTGCCCTGCACCAGCCCCTCGGCGAACAGCTCCGATCTGAAACACTGACTGAACTCCATCAGGTCGTCCACGGTGAGCCCCGCCATCAGAGCCTGGTACTTCTCCACCATGGACCAGCGGGAGTGCTCCAGGATGAGCAGACGGACGTCCCTGTGGAGGAGAGGGGGAGGAGGGGGAAGGGCGAGGGAGGAGGAGGAAGAGCGAGGAAGAAGAGTAGCAGAGGAGCAGTGATAAGGGAGGAAGAATTTGGCAGAGTGATGGGACATTTTTGAAAGAAAATGTGAGGGAGGAAGAGAGGAGTGAGACAGATTAGGATGGAGGGAAGTGATGAGGAGAAGAATAGATAAGGAGGAGGGAAGGTGACGAGGAAGGAAAGAGAACAGGAGGAGGAAGGAGATGAGGAGAGAAAGAGGGAGGAGGGGAGGAGGTATTTTATTGCAATTTCTGCAATAAAACTTTCGCAAATGCTAAATAGCAAGCCAAAAGCAAATGATAAAAACTGTCACCATAATTTTATATTAAGAAAAATAAAATTGCTAAAATGGGTTAAGCACATATAATATCCATGTCATTCTATCCAGACATGGCTTTCAAAACAGCTAAAAAGCAGTTTTGATGATTATAAAAGTTATTAATATTTTTTTATATTTTTTAGGTGTTTGATTTTCAACTAAAAGGTGACTAACTGAAAAACTGCTAGCTTATAACCATAATAAATTAGTTAATTGAGAGGGATTTGTTTAAAAACACAACTTAACTCAACTTTTGTAGTTCCAAATAGGTCAGATTGTGTTAAATTAAAGCTTAGTCTTAGAGAGCTTCTGACAGAGTAGTGCCTACAGTTTGCATCCCACCCCCATCTATTACCATATTTATTTGTTCATCTGTGTCCCTACAACTGAACAACAACTCACCCTTATGTAACAGATAATACTCCCTACAACTGTACAATTCACCCTTATGTAACAGATAATACTCCCTACAACTGTACAATTCACCCTTATGTAACAGATAATACTCCCTACAACTCACCTTTACATAACAGATAAAACGTTCAATCATCATATCATCTTTCCACTGTTTTCATCTTACGACCTCTTGTACATAGCTGAGATGTATTTATATTACTATACTTCTATATTTAATTTTTACGTGTACTTACACTTTTACCTAATTACTCCTTATCTGACATCTGTTGCCACTAACTTTGAATGTATTATTACCATTTATATTTGGACTCTTTGTTATTCTAATATATTGTGATGTGGGAGCTTCTGTGTCCAAGTCCCTTGTCCCTTGTGGATCAATGACATTTTTAAGTCTATACTCCAGATTCCTTTTAAAGTTCACACCATAACCCAACGCACTAGCCACTCGTGCCTAACTACCCAGCGGCCACTAGAAGGCGCCTCTCCCACCACCGCACCTCCTCCTCCCCACAGCCCGGGCCCAGAGCAGAGCCAGCATCACTCACTTGCCAAGTTTCTCAGGTTTAATGAGGATGTTGAAGTAGGTTTTCTTGAGCTGCTCCGAGAACATGGTGAAGACGCCAGGGGAGGCGCTGAAACTCGCCAGGTGGTCCACGATGAGACGGAACAGCAGCTAGAGCCAGAGGAAAAGCACAGAACAAGGCAGCGCTTTGTTACGGCCGTTGTTAAAAAGAACGCGGCCAGTGAGCATGAGTCATTTTTGCGACATTGTTGTTTTTACAAAAGTTCTGAGGCTGGCGTGGACAATTGGACTTGGAACATTTCATGGCATAAAGCGGGAAGCTCTGAAGATGCTACAGGTACCCGGAGTTTAAAGCAGCTCAACTGAGGCTACGGGTGTGCACTGCCATGAGTCTGATGATACAGTACATATCATCATCTGCATGTCACAATTCGATATATCATGATATACCCTGATACATCCTGATACAAACACATAGGACAATATATTGCAATTTATCAATAATTACTTCTATTAATACAGTCACCTGCACCTTCATGAGAACATAATTGTATCAAATGTAAATTATAAAAATTTTTAAATCATCAGAACAGTGAATGTAACTAATGTATTTTTGTATAAAAGATGCATTTTGAATGGATTTGAGAATTGTCCAATTAAGTATCACGATATATCACTGAATCAGTTTTTTCTTACACCCCTAAATGAGGCTAAAAACTGCTTGTGACTTTAAAACTTTGAGACAGCTTTGGAGACGTAAACAGACTAACAAAACACAATACCAGTTATGTTTTTGAGGACATTCCAAGATAAGTAAAAGCTCACGAGTCAATGTGGACAGCTGCCATAGCGATTAACAATTCAAAGCCAAATGTGTTCAAATGATCTCAATGTTAACTATGGAGTGCGCTGTAGCATACTAGATGTTATTACTGCGAAAGCAAAAATCCACGTCAGTCTCTGGGAGTGGGGAACCTCACCCTAACATGGAGAGAACTTTCAAACTACACAAAGAACAACAGTTATGAACGTAACTCCAGATCTATGAACACCAGATCAGCGTGAATTCCAGACTTACTATGCAGATATACAATTTCTATACATTGCCCATCAAATCTAATGTAAAGCAATTATGTGCAAACAGTGCTGTACAAGAGATAACGTACTAAGTGTAAATACCGGTTGGACATGTGTCAAATTCTTGGAAGAGTTCAAGAATCCTGTGCGGTGATGGTGTGAGAAGAATGCATTCCAGCGTGGCCAAGGTTGACTGATGCATTGTGGGTGTGTTATAGCCCTGCATACTTAACAACGTCCAGAGTGACCCTGCTTACAAAATACCGTAGATAATAGGCACCTCTCGCTCTACTCGGAGAGCGCTCCAAACTGTTTGTATCAAAAATAATGAGCTGGCATTTCGGACACCGGCCAAACTTAATAAATATTAAGAAAACTAAGTAGAGATGAAGTGTTGGATATGAGGTGTCCACTGCTTGCTGTGTGGTCCTTACGTAGTCATACTTAAACTTCCTATATTACGCAAAATAAACTCATGGGAGCTTTAAGTCGCGTGATAATGTTGTTACCTTGTCAAAAACTGCTCGATAGAAGAACTTGGCGTAAATAATATGCAGGGTTTGTGTGTTAAACAAGTGTAAATGAAACAAAACACAACTCCAGGTATGTTTTTGATAACGAAACATTATAATATAGACCAAAAAATAGCGGAATATGGGCCATTTAAATATGCAGTACTTTCCATTTGAGCAGTGTAGCCTCCTTGATTAACACTGTACCATCGGACGCACCAAGGACTGTGAAAAATACGAGTAAAAGAATAACGTGTTCCTTTTGCACTACTACAATACAGCAGACAGCATTGTTCGCGTGTCAATGCATTCTTTCCACAAAGCACTGTACAAACTGGACTGGAACGAGCAAAGAATGTGTAAACGGTACTTTTCATAAAATACTTGGGATCAGGGCCAAACATCCAAAGTCGGTCTAAACTGAGACTGGACAAGACAAGTTACATAATGAGGATCCCAATGAAAGGGAGAAAGATGAATGGGTTTGTCTAGAACTAGCGCTCAAACCGCAGATGGGCCCCGCTCACAAAAGTCCGATTAGGATCTGAATTTTTGAGTTATAAGATTATTAAAATGACACATCAGTTTCACTCTCAGCCTCACTTTACTCTCTGTGCTAACTCACTTCCCCTTCATTGCGCCATCACAGCGTATTACATCAGGTTTGTTAAGTTGTTGTGCTCAGTTTTGCGTCTTGTTTTTGTATATTAATGGAGAATTATCGTAGCATTGCACAGAATCTTACCGCTAAGCATAAGGAAAGTTCAAATAGAGTCCGGGAGAGATCGCTAAATTATTCAAACATGTGAGGATGACACCTAAAACCTAAATCCAAATAGGAGGATCAAAATGACACATCGTAATTTGGGGTATGCGGGTCATTTATGCCCAGAAACCAGAGACAGTCAGTCAATCAGGTTTTAGTGTGGATGTCATTTTGCAGACTAAAACATTTTCTGCATAGTTTATCATATTTTTGCAGACTTAACATAAAACTAAAAGCAGATATTTTTGTCGACTAAAAGTAGTGACAATTTTGGCAAATGATGAGAACTAAAATAAATGAATAAAATAATGAGCGGAGAATTTTCAAGCTCAGATCTAAGCAAATTCAACATCCAAGGAGCACGTCTGTAGGTGTCCTAACAAGTAATGAAAAAAAACAACAACAACAAATCTTATTTGCTTGGGAACTAAAACTATTAAATTATCTTGACAATCTCTTACATAATGACTTGTCAAAATGAACACTCCTGCGCACCATCAGTGGTACATGTTTGAGAAACACTAGAACGTTGGCAGCCATGTGATTTGTTTGAGCTGATATGATTTCCTCTATTTGTCCTGCTGCTGTGGATAAAGAACTGAATTAATCTTAAATTTAAGTAACATTTGGAAAAAAAAAAAAAAAGAAAAAGGTATTTTTCTGCAAAATAATTAGTTACAAGTCTACGTAAACATAAAGCCAAAACATACATCCATTTTTACTTATTCATCTGTTCATAAAAGGCACAAAAAATGGGACAATGAAAAAAATATATCAGTATTGCATATCAATATGGGCAAATACAGATATAAAAGAATCAGTCGATACCAATACTGGATCCAATGTATTGTGTT
>KN491282.1:0-11050 GCA_000787155.1 Scartelaos histophorus | reverse complement strand
ATTAACTATTTTGTTATATATTATAGTATGTTCCCTAATTAATTAAAACATTTAAAATGAGGTCAATTTACTCATCACCAACAGTGAGAAATCTGACACTTCAAAACAATTGGATTCGTTATACAAAGCATTTAAACTAACAATTTACATAATGAAATGAGGCTTTCACTTTGCTTGTCAATTAAAGATGAGTCCAATTAAGCCACACAAAGTAAAATATAATATAATTTTTTTATTATACCATCTTCCCAACCCGTTACATAAACTAACTGCTTGGTCTGTAGTTACATCATCACAGCATTGACTCCCTAGTTAATGTGGCTAATGGGGCTAATGTCCAATATCTTCTCTCCTCCTCCACTCTTAACTTTGTCCAAACTCCACAGTCTTCTGCCCCACGCTGTGAAACAGTGTTAGCATCGCGGTCATTTAACCCCTCCAAATGTGCTCACAGTGTGCCCCGTCTTTCTTCTCCTCCGTCTCCAGGCCTTGGACGACAGCGTGGCCAGCGAGGAGAAGACCCTGCTCCACGTCGAGGGCTTGGCGGAGGGCGTGCGCACCAACACGTCTCCAGCCGGGGCGGAGCAGGTGGTGGAGGAGGCGGAGGAGCTGAGGTTGGGCTGGCAGAGGCTCAGGCAGGCGCTGTGTGAGGCTGAGGACGGGCTCAGGGTCAGTCTGGACTCCCACCGTAAGTATATGCTTGTTTAAATGTGTCTATCATGACAGAAACGAAAAGAAAGGGGAAAAAAAATGTGTATTGTAGTTTACGATATGTGTAAAAAGTAGGATCAAGATAAAAAACAAAAGTCAAAAGTCCTGTCACGTTTGAGCTTTAAGCCATGTTATAAGGTTGTTACCTCCTCAGTGTTTTGTTTCATTCACACTTTGGAGTAATCCTTTATTATTAGTCTGTCTATCTCCAAAGCTCAGAATGCTCTGTTGCACCTTGCGATGTTATGTAATAGTAGTTTTCAAGTTTAACAGCTACCTTTTATCTTTTGTTCAGTAGAGATTGGCAGTTCCAGGGTTGAAATCATCCAAATGATTCCAGTGGAGGTATAGGTGTATACGCTGGTGTGTATATATAGTGTTTTTAGTTTGAAAGAAGACAAATATGCAGGGTTTGAATGAAACAAAACACAACTGCAGGTATGATTATGATGAGGAAACAGCATTATAATATAGATCAGAAAATAGTGTACTAGTAATATGGGTCCTTTAAAGTGAAATCATTAGGCCTGTCGTGTTGGATCTATTGATTTTGGTGAAAAAAAGAAAAATATCTATTGTTTTCACAGTCAGTACCCCATAGAAGTGTATTGAGTAAATGAAGTTGAAACAGCACAGGATTGATTAGTTTGAAGATACCAGTCAGATTTATTAAAGTGGCCTTAGAATGTGTGTACTTGGTTTTATGGACGTGGTACTGAGCTAGAAGAGCTGGTGGCTTTAATACAATAGTTTGACATATTATCTGTTTAAAGAAGACATATTGTGCTTGAGACTGCCACATAGGAGTTCAAATCTACAACACTCTGAGATTGTTACGTTATAATTTGCACATTTTAAATCTTCATATTCATCTATAACGACTTAATAAAAGTTAAATGAAATTTTTACACAACGCTGCTGAATCCTACGTGTATCACTGATTAAGAAAACAAAATTGGTACAGAGCAGTGGGCGTTTGCCTGTGGCGGTGGAAGTGGGGGTTGATCGGCAATATGGCGTCTTGAAAAGATTGCTCAAACATGCATGAACCACTCCAAATACAAGTTGGAGAGGGTAAATGAGGAGGGGAAACGACTATAACATGGTTTAAAGCTCCGAAAATGCATACATACAGACTCCAAGGATTAACATTTAGATAAAGGCGTTTACATCTTTTCCAGAACAGTACATGTCCCGCTGCCACAGGCTCGGAGAGGACATCACGAGGCTCCGACAGCTCCTACTCGGTCTGGAGCAGGAGATGGAGGGGGGGCGCGAGGCTGGGGAGAGCGCAGCCCGCACAGAGGAGCAGATGGTGGGCCAGTGGAGGACCTACACGGTGAGGGCATCAAAGCACTTTTAAACTTTCAGGGTTACGCAAAGTTTGGCTTTTTGGAGCGTACAGAACAAGGCAGTTTGTCAGTTTGATCCCTAAAGATAATATTATTCTAGTCTAATCAAGCAAGCTGTGTGTATGTTTGCACCACACACACAGGAGTACAAAGTAAGGTTTCAAAGAGGTGATCAGAAATGTAAAAGATGACAAAAGATATGGTAGAAATCATTTTATTATTATTGATGGAATTTACACACAACATTCTATAGGCCACTAATGTATAATGAATTTACACACAACATTCTATAGGCCACTTATGTGCAACGCAGATGGAGGCAGCTAAAATTAATATTGTGAAAACCTAGATTTTTGTTGTAATACAGTGAGTTCTTGGACTTTTTTAATATTTCAGTGAAAAATACAATGATGTGAATAGGAAAAACTGGGTCTAGCCCTCATCTGCGTCACATCAGTACTATTAGTAGTACTATTAGTAGTATTTTACAAGCTAAACATTTTGGTACTTATTATGATGTGAATAGGAAAAACTGGGTCTAGCAACCCATCTGCGTCACATCAGTACATTTTACAAGCTAAACATTTTTGTACATATTGTGATTCTTGAACCTAGACAATGATGTGGTCCCAAAAAAGTATTGTTCAGGTACTTGTGTCCTTCCTTCGGTTTTGATTATTGCAAAAGCTCAAGCTAAAGCACAAGCTGATAACGGATTTTGATGAATTTTTGAGTGAAAAACATGTTTAAAATTTAGTCTAGACCAGGACTAATCAAGGACTAGAACAGGACAAGTCTACATCAGAATTAAACTGGACTCAAACCAGGCCCAGTCAAGCACCAGTGTGAACTCACCCTTAGTTTGATCTATTTGGTTTAGACACATGTTTTAATAGATGTTGTGCGTACCGATGGAACAGGCATTGAACTATATACTTAACCACACTGGCTTGACACATTTTGTAAAATAATTATCCATGATTCACACAGTCAAAAGCCTCGGAAGAATCTACTAAACACATGATAAACAGTGGAGTATCTGCTTTTGTTTTAACGTCATGATTCTTAAAACATAAATACACATTCCAGAGCCAAACTGATCAGTGGAGATAATGTGATGAGTATAATACTTTATACGTTTGCAAGGTCAAAGCGTATGTAGTTGTCTTTTCTGTCAGACTAACTGCACGTTCTTCATAAAATCTGGAATCTGGTAAAGAAAAACTTATGGGAATCCAAAGAATAGCCTTTAATGCATAGGTAGTGTTATTTGGTGGTGTTAGTGTAGTTTTATTTTGTCTCTAAAATAGCTTTTTTTTACAATATACTGCACAGTGTGAAGGACATGCACTTGAACCAGAATAAAGGCCATTTAAATCTCTCTTAAATTGATCTGATTTTATATAGTGAAGCACTGAAAAAGAGCTACTTATGATTTCCTTGGTTACTGTCACCATTACTGCTTTAGAATAGCTTTTTTTGTCCTTTTCTTTGGCTTTTATCGTAACCCATTTTACATGTAAGTTGCAGCTCATGTTTATCATCGTAATGGCGGCCTTGTTATGCACAGTCGTTTTCTTGTTCTTTGTTAGGCGCAAATAATGTAGGTTTCCGCTATAGTTCTGAATATTCTTTTTTTACTTTTATCACCGCTCTACTTTTGTCACAATAACATGTTTTTGTCCTTTTTTCCTCACCTTTTCTGACGGCACTTTTAGTTTTGTCACTTGAAAATTGTGAAAATAGAGCTGTTTTGGTACTTTTCGTACAGTGGTGTCCTAAATGGTTCCTCTTCTCAGACTGAATTCCTTACTTAAATATTTATGGCTCATCTTTTTACACTATCTACCCCACCTGACTGTCACTCTTGTTTACCAGTTCCTCCCACTACTAGCCCCAGCACGAGGACTTTATTGTGTATTCCTCGCTTCCTTCGTGGTACATTTTTACAGCTTGTGCCCAAACCGCACGCTGTCATGTCTCATGTTGTTGGACTCACTGAATGCCAAAGAAAGGTGTGGTGCATTCTCAATGATCTCCCCCCAGCGTCAGCCTAACCCACATGTAGTCCTGTCAGGAAAACTACTGTACTGATTTACTGCGAAATAAGTGACTGGTGAGCAGTTATATTTTAGGTTAGGTTAAAGGTGCATAGTGTAACTTTACTGGTGCAGGGTCTGTCAAATGCTTTTCTCTGTGGAGATGCTGTTGCTTTGTCTGGAATGAAAACCAAACTCATCACTCATCACTGTATTCTGTATGAAACATTGGATTCTAATGCAAGAATGGGCTTTCATTGGTTACAGTTCATTTTTAAATACTTTTTTCTCTCTACTTTGTTCCATTCTCGTCACCAAACTCACTTAGACAATTAGATAATCCTTTTTTTGTGGTACCAAAAACCTCTAGAGTTATTGGACAAAGAGAATTCAGATTTAAAGCACCATCAGACTGAACAATTTGCCAAACTCCCTGCTCCTCATCATCACTCCATAGATTCAAGAGAGATATTTTTATTCATCTCAAAACACAAGGTTTTTAGTGAAGGATCTGTCTGGTTGTATTATTGATGTTTCTATAAGTATGTTTAATGTTTATTCAAGTCTATATTTTATCCTATTGTTTTGGGTTTCTGTTTGTTAGATATGTTGTTTTGTGTATTGCTTTTCTATATAGAACGGCTGTTTTTCTAGGTATTTTTAGGCACCTGTAATTGAATAAATGTAAAGTAGAGCTGTTTTATGTCATATTGTGCAGGATTCTAAGCAGGGCAAAGACATATCCATAGAAACAAGAAGATAATGGACCCCCAAGGTTAGTTTATTTGCCACGTTGGAAAAACATGTGCAAAAAGCTCAAAGTGAGACATTAAAAACACCAATGACTCAATGTTTGTTGTAAAAAGGGCTGAGCTATTTGGGGAAAATATTTAAAGTTTTCTGACAAGCTTTGTGATTTATGTTTAAATAAAAGGTTCAAAGCTCAAATTTTGAACGTGTCTAGAAAATTATGATTTATAATGTTCCAAAAAACATATTTTAGGACATGTTTGTACAGATCTAAACTAGAAGGGTGACGGTTTTTATGCAGGCGCAGAACAAACCAGTTATTTTGAAATGACGGTACTTAAAAATTGCCGCCTTTACGATTTGCTAAGTACATCCATTTAAATTATTATTATTATTATTTTTACCAGCAGAAACCTGTTCCTTTTCCCTGCCTTTGTTCAGACTCACCTGTGCTCGCTGGTTTTCTTCTGATGCGACTTTATGAGGCTGCAGTAATGACGATCGCGTCAAGTGGTGATGTGTGAGAATAGAACAGACCTGGGTCGACCGATGTAATTACAGACGGCAGCTTTAAAGTGTCTCTCGTTATGTTAATTAAATGAATAGTGAACGGCATTTTTATTGATTCCAATGAGGAAAAAAATGCAAGCTGATCTAAAATGATCATTGATCGAGACGAGGGAAGAAATTGCAGTTACTTATTTTTCGATATTGCTCAGCCTTAATTTGATACTCTAGGATATGACTGATTGAAGAGATATTATTGCAGCTTGTTATAATATGGTCCATTTAAAAAAGACAGGAATTATCATGGCTTACCAGTAGTTTATAGCAGTCTTCAATATTATACTTTGTCATATATTTATCATAGACTGTAAATGGTCATAGTTAACCAGATTTTAGTGCTATTTTAGTGTTAAAATTGTCATATTAACGCTTTTTAAATCAGTTTTTTCTTTGCATAAATTCCTATTCCTTATATGGAACTTGGCTCTAAATTCACCTTATAACTGCTGGCCTCTGTGAGCTTCATTTGACTGGACCCCAATGCTATGGCAGCTAACCAGATAGAGGTGCAGTCTTGTCATTTTAGTGTTATTTTAGTGTTAACATTTTCATATTAACGCTTTTTAAATCATTTTTTTCTTTGCATAAATTCCTAATATGGAACTTGGCTCTAAATTCACCTTATAACTGCTGGCCTCTGTGAGCTTCATTTGACTGGACCCCAATGCTACACTCTCTCAGTTCATTTCTTTATACAGTCTATGGTATTTATTTAGTGAGTCTTTAAATAAGGACTGTTACAACAGATATAGATTAAGAATTAAGTAATCTGATAGAGGTCACAGTGGCTATAGCAGCAGATCAGTTCAGATATAGCATCATATTTTCACGCCAAAGCGACAAAAAAACGGCTTTCCTGAGAGCCCTTTCCCCCCACGCCACCGAGCAGCGAGCAAAGAAACAGTGGTCTGTGAATAAATCTACCAAGTGTGGTCTTCTTGGCAGGGTTGGGTTTTTGAAGTGCGAGGAGAGATTTGCAGCCGTAGAATCAGCTTGAGTTCAGCCAGAGCCTTTGTCAGAGAAGGAGGCGAAGAGGGAGGGACCCGCGAATCTGCCCGGACTCGCGGCGTGTGACGAGAATGTCCAACGCTCCTGTGTGTGTGTCACCCGCCGCAATGATAGGCTGTCAGCTTGAAATGGTGAAGCCTGTTTGTTTTCACTCGGAGGTTACAAGCAAGGAATGATAAGTACTTTAGGCACTACATTAGGGGAAAGCTGTTGTGTGCCGGGGCTGTTGTGTGTCCATAGGAGGACAAAGGAGCAATAACTGGTTTTGTCTTTGTGTAATTGGACCTTTAACACGTGAACAAAGCTTATTCTTGTGAACTTTATTAGCTATGTTATGTTATGTTTCATTCACACGTTTGAGTACCGTATTTTTGGGGCTATAAAGTGCACTGGATTATAAGGCGCAGTATCAAATAATATGTCAGTTGTGTCATTGTCCACACATAAGGAGCATCGGATTATAAGGCGCAATAAGAGAAACAAAACACGTGTCGGATAAATCGAACTTTATTCAGGTCATTTACAATAACTCTCAGTTGTAGCTAACACAAAAATACAAGTTTAACAGTTGGTGATTTGGGCATCAAACATGCCCGGATCCCTCTCAACATTGTTCAGTTTTAACACAAAAATACAAAACCTGAAATCTGCATGGTGCATGTCTCTTAACAGGTGCATTTTGGGTCCTTGTACAGCACACGGCAGAACTACCGGTATGTTGCACAGTCGCCCTATATGTGGCCAACATATTACTCCTCCTGACTCGCCCACTAATACGTTATTAGACTAATGTGGACAACATAAAATCGGTTGGAGGTTAAACACAACCAAAGGTCACACATAAGGCCACTGGATTATAAGGCCACTGTTGATTTTTGAGAAAATGTCATGATTTTAGATGCGCCTTATAGTCCCAAAAATACGGTATTCCTTTATTTTTAGTCTGTCTTTATCCACAAAGCTCAAAATGCCGTGTTCTATCTTGTGATGCCGTGAAGTTTTCCTGTTAACAGCTATTTTTTACCTTTCGTTCAACAGAGGCTGGCAATTCCAAGGGTGCAATTATCAAAGTCATTATAGCGACGGTGTATAGAGTTACGAAAAAACAAACAAACGCAGCGGTGTGTTTTCTTCCGTTATTATTTATTATTAACGCAGTGTTTTCAGCTCGAGAGAAGAACTCAGCCTAAATTTGCAGGGTTTGTGCGTTAAAACATGTGCGAATGAAACAAAACGCATCTCCCGGTTTGTTTTTGAAGGAAACGCTATAATAAAGATCAGAAAGCGGCGTAATATTTAAAGTTACCATTAACGTTATTGCTCAAAAACAGAAATTTGTCCTTTGGATTTGACCCATCCTTCAATGCCACTGGGGTTAAACCTGCCAGGACCTGAGGGGACCCATCTCCAGATCTTGAATACTACAGATGGATCAAAATATCAGACCAATATTTGGGCTTTTTACCGCATCTGTAATTTCCAGCATGGGTCGATAGTTTGTTTGGGTCAATCAACTGAATAAAGGATTCACACAAAGCTTTATTTAACGCTTCAGTGCCAAAATGTGACTGCACTGTTCTCTTATGGGTAAATAGTTTGTAGTAAATTTAAATTACATCAATTAAAATGGTAAAAATCGGACTCATATATTGGCAGAGCTCATCGGCCGTTAGTTTCTCTGGATTCCAAACAATTGTTATCAGCACTGGCAATGAAAATGAAAACATATCAGCGCATATTTAGTCAGAAGTACCAAAACTGTAGGATTTTACTACACGTTTTGAGCTGTGTTATTACCGTGCTGTGCGCAGTAACGTACCTGGAGTTGCTTTTCATCTAGACTCATCATAGTTGAAAGCATCGCAGATAAAGGAGGTCCCATTTGACATAAAATATAATGAAGGCTTTTCAAAATTACAAGCCAGGGTCCTTTTTTCTCTCACCGCCGAGCTCGGATAAATTGAAAGGCGTTGCATGAGAGTCGCTTTATTGTGCAGCAATTAGAAAATCACTCCATATAGCGAGCAGGTAATTAACGAGTACAACTTGGCTGCTCAAGAGGGTTAAAAAAAACCTTTGCGTTAACAGTGGCGGAGCGGTCAGTCCTTCTTATAGGCTCAGTTCTGCTATAGCTCCTCGCGTCAATTTGTCTTATAGAATTAGCCCTGTGAAAAGGTCTAATTGTGTTGGGAATATCCACCCCCAAGTCACCAGTCAAATTTATGGGCACTGGTGAAGCGGCACCCGAGAATTAATACAGAACATTATACGATATTGATTTATAATAATTAAATGTAGAAAATGTGGATGAACAAACGTGTATATTCTTTTTTTGAGGTATTTTTTCACATCGGTCGCACTCCCTCTGAGCAGCTATTAGAGCATGACTTCGGTATTACAATGTGATCTCCTTTTGCACTGACAGGGCTGTGGACCAGGGCTGCATAAGGCACAGTTTTTTGACACCTCCTTTTAGCCCGTTGTTTGTGTTGTTCCGGAGTCGGTTGTGTGATTGACATTAAGAGCTATTAAAGTCTTTTAGTGCAGTTATATTGTTGAGATGGGCTGTCTTTTTGGCTCATAAGATAATACCGAAGTGGTATTTTCTTACTTTTTGCATTCCTATCGCCTAATTTAAAAATGTAACGTGTATGATAAGAAAATGGCGGCGTTCTGAATGTTAAAGTTGAATTGTGTAGCTTTTCTGGTGGAGGGCCTGTCAAATTCTCTTCTCCATAAAGCTGTTATTACTTTGTTCTGTCGTCATGGAGACCAGGTCAGATCTGTGGAGAGACGACCCCATTTTTCTGGATATATTTCTAGACAGTGACACGTCCATAAAAATAAGCAGGTGACGGACCCCCAACCAAAAAGTTAAACCTTGAGTAATATAAACTTATCACAATCTCCATTAAATATTATAGGCCTAGATGTCAAATGATGAAATTCAGCAAACAGGTTATTTTTATGCACTTTGTTTTGCTTAATTTTATAGTCTGTCTTTTTTTAAGTTGATATTTAAAAGGCTTATATCATGCTACTTTCTTTAGTAATATAAACTTTACCTATCATAATCTCCATTAAATATTATAATCCTAGATCTCATGAAATTCAGCGAACAGGTTACTTTTCTGCTCTGTTTTGCTTAATTTTATAGTCTGTCTTTTTTAAATTGATATTTAAAAGGCTTATATCATTCTATTTTTGTTAGTAATATAAACTTTGCCTATCATAATTCTCATTAAATATTATAGTCATAGATGTCATGAAATTCAGCGAACAGGTTACTTTTCTGCTCTCTGTTTTGCTTAATTTTTTAATTGATTTTTACATGGAATATTGTGCTATTTTCTGATCTATGTTATAATGCTGTTTCCCTCATCAAAAATTTACTTGGAAGTTGTTTTATTTCATTCACACGCTGCATATTCAGGTCTTCTTAGGGAAGTGTTTTTAAGCTCCATACACACAATCATTTTGCGGGATTTCAGCCAGCGAATCTCTACTAAACTAAAGGTAAAATGTGGCTTTTAACTCAAACTACCACCACACACACCAAAGTGGAGCAGAGCATTTTGAGCTTTGGAGATGTAGACAGACTAATAATACAAGGTTACTCAAACATGTGTGAATGAAGCAAAACACAACTCCAGCTATGATTTTTGAGGGAACAACATTGTAACATGACTTGAAGCTCACTACAGTCAATTTTATGTAACACAGGACCTATTATGATGTCATGAAATTCAGAAACAGGTTATTTTCTTTAATTTGCTTAATTTTACAGCTCATCCACTTTTTATTTGATCCTTAAAAGTGGGTATAAACACAGATGACTTCATAGTCTGTATCACCTGCCCGTCACCTTGCCCACTTGTGTGTTTTAGGGTGTGAAGAACACTTTGGCTGGAGAAGAGTGTCAGGTGGAGCGTCTCAAAGCTCAACTCAAAGAGCTCTTTAGATTCTCCGAGGACTCGCGACACCTCTCGGACGACGTGCTGGCCGTTGTCAAGGAGCATCAGAGGTTAGTGACACAGACAGGCCTGGGGTTTGTTCTGCAATCACATTAACTGTTACAACTGTGAAATCTGCTGCACTCACACACTTAGACTAAGATTCGCTACGTCTCTTTCCTGGTGCTTGACTTAATGTGGATGTTATTTATGTAGATGTTATGTTCCAGGGTGCGGCAGTAAACATCCTTTACTTATTATGATTTATTATGACTTATTTTTGGTGTTTGTATAGTTAAAAATGTATTGAAACGCATGAATTATTACACAGATCTGACCTGGTACTTGGCTTGTTTCCGTCACCTAGAGATGATGAGTTTAATGCTATACGGTGAAACATTCCAGACAAAGGAAAAATATCTCCATGGTGACACACAAGTGGTAGACACTGCACCAGAAAAGTTTATATCTTTGCGTTATTCAGGATTTTTAAACTACATTGGACCCTATACTGCTGTTTCTTCCTATATGGTAACATAAAATTATTTGTCCTGAAAATACCTGCAGTCCTTAATTAACATTTTCTAGTTATTACACCTGATATTTAGTGTTTAAAATATATTTCAGAATTTGGTTATACTTTTCTTTTAATTTTAATTTTAATTTTAAT
>JACN01081902.1:0-36740 GCA_000787155.1 Scartelaos histophorus | reverse complement strand
TTAACCCTACAGTTTTTGTTGTGTAGAGTTTAAACAGACAGTGGAGCCCTTAAATATGAAATGTTAACCCTACAGTTTTTGTTGTGTAGAGTTTAAACAGACAGTGGAGCCCTTAAATATGCAGTAAATATGCAGAGTTTGTGTGTTAAACGTGTGCGACTGAAAGGGTTTGATGAAGAAACAACACTGTAACAGATCAGAAAACAGTGTAATAGTCGACAGAGCGTAAAATCCTCCCACAAAGACAGATTCTCCCGTGTGTCCTGGCGTATTGTTTGTCCTATAATATTATTGGCATGTTTTCTTTCATTGCACAGTAAAGGCCGTGCAGCTCAGACAGACACGGCGCTGCTTCATGAGTCATTAATTCACCCACAGAGGCTTATTAACCAGCCTGTCCACACAGCTGCCCCACACCTGATACACCTCCTCCCCCGCTGCCCCAGGACACCCTTAAATGGACACGTGAGGGCCCCAGTCCGGTCAGACCAAATGCTTTTACTGTCCCGGGTGTACCGTCCCATCTGAGGCTCCGTCAGCTGCTCTATGATCAAAACATTCATTAAGGAGAAAGATTAGGTCAGAAACATCCTTCAAACACCGTCAGACGCACTAAAACCTACTCCAGATTTATAGACGGGACGGTGGGAGTTATTTTATGGCACAAACGACAAAGAAGAGAAAAAAACTGATGAGGAAACTGGAATATAGTGAAGTGTGGAGAGGTTTATCCCACCAGGAACGAGAGGGTTGCTGGTTCAAGCCCATTATTTTACGTTACTGTGGAAGGTAATGAAGCACAAAAGTAAAAGTACAGTGTTTGTAGTACAATCTTTAGGTATATGCACTTCACTCAAGTACATTTTGCGGTGGATACGTTTTACTTTTACTTCCCTACATTTGGGTCAGGTACTGTACTTTCTACTACCGAAAAGTAAAAAGTACTTTTCTTTACTGTTTGAGACCTGCTGAAAAATCCGACACCTTTAATTTGGGTTAACGTCCTAATTTGAGCAAACCAAACATACAAAAATAGCTACGATATTTTAGAAATCTAGAATTCTTGAGCAAAATCTCATGACAGGCGCTTTAATACTTTAACTTAAGTCGATTTTTCACGTGATATTTTAACTTTTACTTGAGCAATCTTAAAGCTCTGCGTCTGTACGTCCATTAACTAGTCAAATTGAGTACTTCATCCACCATTAAGGGTGATAAACGACACCCACACTGCCTACACCAGCGGGGGGTCCCAAAATGACTTGAGGGGGTCCCCAGATCATATGGGCAAAATGTAAAATGTTGCAGTCGTCTTAAACAAGGCTTGAGATTCAGTGGTGGGTTTGTTGACCTACTGAAAATAAAATAGTATTGTAGTATATGTAATTCTACTTGATCATTTTGTGGATTCTGTACTTTTTGTATTTAGGGGTTGTGGATATGTTCTTAAAGGTCTTATATTACACCAGACTGACATGTCTGAGTAACACTTTGTCATTAGTCTGTGTCTTTTACCTACTTATTTTATTTATTTATTGGTATTTTCTATATTATTCTTTGCTGCTCATTTTATTTATTGTTTTTATTATTTTTCTTTTATCTGTTGATTCTATTAATTTCTTTTGTTTGAACATAATTCTGCCGCTTGTGAAGCACTTTGGAAACGGTTTTGTTCATAAAATGTGCAATACAAATAAAGTTGAAGTCTGTCTACATTCCCAAAACTGAAAACGCGCTGTTCCGCCTTGTGATGTCAGCAGTAGTTTTCACGCTAACAGCCTCACGTTATCTTTAGTTCATTAGAGATTGATAATTCCAGGACTATTCCAAGTGCATGACTCTAGTGAGGGTGTGCGGAGTTTAAAAACACAGTGGAGCACTCCTGTGTCACCATATGACATCACAAGGTGGAGAACTCAGCTTAAATATGCAGGACTTATGTATTAAATGTGTGTGAATGAAACAAAACACAACTGCAGGTCTGTTTGTGACGTGTAAACATCATTAAAATAGATTATAATAGATTATAAATGAGCATAATATAGGCCCTTTGATGGTTATTTGTCCTAATAACTTATAATAACTATAATTTTTTTAAGGTTGCAGCTGAAAAATTTTCATGTCAGGAGTGATTATTAGGGTTGGGGAGCTCACGTGAGGAGGTAAATTTGGAGAAGCTCTGCAACGTATTGTGTCCAGTCCATGCAAAAAATTAAAATCAATTTGGTATTTAACAGGTAATGGAGAGGAGCCTGGAATCTGGTGTCTCTTTTTGGAGCTGGTGAACAGTCCGGCGGCAGCATTTTGGCCTGTTGAGGGCGGATTGTATGAGGCCAGAGTATAGTTGCTGTAAGTTGCAACAGCGTGTGCGATTGTGTCAAAGTTATCGCGTGTTACAATGGGTTTTAATTTGGCGATTTGTCTTTTTAGCTGGAAAAAGCTGGTTTTAACAAGAGCACTATAAGCACAATTAATGTCATACGGTGGTGCACCAGGGAAAATAATCGGCGCAGTAAATCTCCATAGACACCGTCAAGCGCTGGACTCGTACCAGAAAAGTTCCACAGTGTCTCCTGAGCGGATCTTACAGAGATAATCTTGTTTTGTTTGCGGGATATCTTTATTAAAACGCCGCTAATAATAAGTGAAGCGTTGAAAAGTCTCGCATTTGAACTCGTCCCTGTGCGTTTCTGAGCCTTGTTGGATTTTGCAGGTCGGGTTTTGCACATCAAACATAAGCAGCGTTCAGATCTATTACCAATCTGTCTCCACTTTCTCACTGACCTCACAAACAAGCACACACACACACACACACACACTCTCCTCCGCCTCCCGTCTCTCTGGACAATTTACCCTGCAATTTGCAAACATGAAAATGGCTGTCACAAGGTGGTTATTTAAACAGGTCTCTCATTTTGAGCAACAACTCTGCAACACGGGGAAAAGGAGACGATCTGTGGGGTTAATTGGGTCCTGGGACACACTGCTTCTCCAAATCCTCTTAGCGCTATAATGAAGTATACAGGCCAATAGGTGAAGATTGGTACACAGAAAAACAACAGGCGGGCGAGCGTTGTGGGGAGGGGAAAAGGTGAAGATAAAAGACTCTTTGAAAAACAGAAGCTAATATCATACGGCAGAAGAAATTTGCTGCAAGTTAAAAGAATTGAAATTTGATAAGAAATTCCAGTTTGTAAATTTGTTTTAAGGAGAATTTGAAGTGTTTTGTGGATTAACTGTGAGTGCACTGTTATTTATTTATTTATTTTTATTGCCCAGGTGCCATTTAATGAGGAAATCACTTTGTAACTTTGATGCGGTTTACTCATGTCACGCAGGAATAGTGTTACACATGTGTCTTTGACTTTAAAGATGCACTGTAGCCATGGAGCTGTTATTGTTCTGACTAGGATGTCCCACAATATGGCATTAAACAGCTTTCTTCATAGAGACAAGTGACAGTTCCAGGTCTTATTTGCTCTGAGTAAAACTGTCTGATGTTATTGGCATTAAAAACATCTGTAACTGAACAAACTTCTTCACCTAATCTCTTTGTCAAAGCCTCAGAGGCTCATTAAGGCAGGACCTGGGTGGGACCCGCTGGGAAAATCAGGTGCCGCCGTGGGGTGCCAATTACAAAAACTGTCGTTGTGTCCTTAGGCAAGACACTTCACCCACATTGCTCAGTATAAAAGTGGTGTGAGTGTGTGATGAGTGTCTGGAGAGAGTGTGATGTTCTGGAGTGAATGAATTGTGTGATGATGATTTTAAAGTGCTGAGAGAACTGGGTGTGAAGGAGGATACAGAACAGTCCTGATGCTCCGGTCGTTAGAAAGACATTTTCTTTGTACGTTTGATTTTATGAATTACAACATAAACCTGCCCAAAGACGACAGGTGGACATTAGCACTAGCGCTAAAGTAGATTGTGCACTGTCATCGTCTCATTAAATAAATAAACTAAACTAAATCTGTGGCGGTCATAGAGTCTCTTCCCTCAGTCTGTCCCAGGGCAGCTGTGGCTACAATAGTATTTTAACACCAGTGAGTGTGGAGTGAGTGAATAATGCACAACATTGTAAAGCAACTTTGAGTGTCTGAAAAAGCACTAAAAGAGTCATTCATTATTATTAGTGTTATTATTTATGTCGTACTAAAGCAATGACACATTAATGAAGACAAGCAAGTGGCAGAACGTCGTTAATTACATAGAGCGTTTTCATTTTTAGTCTGCGTTGTGTTTATTTGCTCACATACTGAGCAACGAGTGTGATTTTGTTTTGTGTTGCCTTTAGATCAGGGGTGGGTAATTATTTGTTCCATTGGGCCACATGAGAAACAGAATATTTTGTGATGGGACGGGGAAAATGCTCCACTCAGTTCTGCAGAATATTAATTGTATTTCTTTATAAAAAGCTGTAAATAGTGTTGTTCTGATGCACTGGTCACACTGGTACAAGTAAATGTTACGACCAAGCAATGAAAAAGTGAGGTTGCCTTACAAAAAATGTCATTATAAAAAACACCTCTGAAAAGGTTTTATGATGCAAATGTGTCACTCTTTTGAACACATTTTGTTTTGAGAAGAAAAGCACTTTATTTTCACGACCCCAACAACCTGCCAGAACTACTTTCATCAGCACCAAAACCGGGCGAGAACTCTGTTGGGGGTAAATCAGGGTTTATGCACGACACTGCTGACAGGGATGCCAGACAGATGCATGTCAAAAAACCCAAACTATCCCTTTAAACGGGCCAGTCAGAATCAGCCGTGGAGCCACATGTGGCACAGCAGCAATGCCCAGGTCGGCTTTAGATTATGGAGGAGAACTGTACACTATTTTCTATTAACAGGAGAAATTGGAGAACCCATGGCCCAGACGAAAAGTTGAAAAGAGTCGCCTGTAAAAAAAAAACAAAAAAACAACAATGCCCCGTCACTATGGAAACGGGCTTTTTTTTTTCAATATGGAGGCCACGAGGCGAAGGAAGAATAACCTGCTTGTTAAATCTCCTGTGCTACCTTGTTAAGCTGCTGTAGTGAGCGAAACAGTGGGAGACTTTTATTTATTTATTTCATTGTATTATTTTGTATTTCTTGGCGTTGTGGCGTCTTCTCCCTCCGCTAATGATAGACTCTGTGTGGCTTTGTTGTGGTTTGTTTTGATGGCGATGGAGGGATTTCAGATTAATTACGCTCTCAAACGGATGTGTGCGTATGATTGATAGTCTCGGCGCTGCACAAGATACAAATAATAAATCTGTTTACTCTTGTTGTGGTCACAGTGGATTTAAAGGGAGAAGTCAGTCCATTTTTACTTTTAATTGCTTCTTAAGGATGTGCAACAGTTTTTCATTAAAAACAATGGCGGCAATTATAGGCACCAGTGATAGCATCAGTCTCCCCTGTTAAAAGCGTTTTGTATACTTTGGAGACGTGTTTGTTTAAATAGTCTGTTAAGTTATAAATACAAGCTTACATAAAATAAAACTGGATAATGAAAATTGCTTTAGTTTAAGAGAGTAATTTGAAAGTTTTGAAGTTTTGGTAAAGTCTTTAAAGGAGACATATTATGCAGTTTTCACTTTTTGAGCGGTAAAATATCATGGCTTTCCCTCATCATAAGTTGCATTTTAACAGATTTTTATAGTCGGACTTTATTGATCTACAAGGGGAAATATTTGGACACAGTAGCTCACACATCACGATATAATAAAATAACAAAGATCCAAAATATAAAGGCTGATTTGTGGATGTTTGAATAAGCCTGCGTTGCGTTCAAGAGCCCATATCTTCTATCGGGCCCAAGGCTCTGCACGTACTTGCAATTTTTTTCTTTTCTTCCTTTTTTTGCAAATTAAAACAAGGCCAAAGGTAAAGGATCAGCTCTGTGTTTTTGAACAGGCGCTGTTCAAATCGATTCAGATCAATATTGCAGTTTACAGCATTTTTAGACGGCGTTTTTTCCACCTTCAAGGCGCTCAAAGCGATTTATCAAGGACCACTCACACGCACATTCATACGCCAGCGTGCACAGGCACTGGGGGCGAGGTGCGTGAAGTGTCTTGCCCAAGAACACAACAACAGCATTCGTGTGTGGGAGCTGGAGTCGCACTATCATCCTGTGGGTTGTTGGACAAACACGCTGCCGACTGAGCTACTGTCGCCGCTTTTTCTGTAAATCTGCTTTAGACTAAATACCAGATGTGTTGGCAAAGAGTCTATAATGAGGAACAAAGGGTTGGTGGTTTGAATCTTGACTGTTGTTGTGTCCTTGGGCCTTTTGTGTACATTATAATATGCACTTTACTCCCATTGTGTCACCTGCTCATACTTTACATTTCATTGCATCACCATATCCACACCATTACACCATCGGCGTAACATCATTATATCACATCGGCTATAACCGGGCACGATCAGGTAAAACTTAACAGCCAGATTGTGTTTTTATTACACGGCATCGGGATTTTCTACTCTGATTTGCTGTCAATCTTCGGGAGAAATAATAATTAGCAATACTGTTCAAACCTGTAATGATTTCTCCAGCACTTTTCATCTTTATGACGTCTGCAAACATCAGCGCCGCTTCCCCTCCAGCGATCTGAGTGGCGGCTGTCAGACCAATCACGAGCCATTATTAAGGTCAAGACGCCTGTCAGTCAAACACTTTTCTAAATGACAATAGAGAATAATAATAGATCAATTATTATTAATATTGTTTAGATGCACGATGATAATAAGACTTTTTACACAAGAGGATTAAAGAGCCCTCAATTATTATTAATATTGTTTAGATGCATGATGATAATAACCCTTTTTATTTACACGTGGTTTGAACAGGATTAAACAGCCCTTAGTGTTTTCTGATCTGTTCTAATGTAGTTTCCTCATCAAAAACACACCTGGAGTTGTGTTTCGTTTCATTCACACAACTTTATCACACACTGCTCCAACTTGTGACGTCATGTGGGCAAAACAGGAAGTGGTCCACCGTGTTTTTAAACTCCACGCACCTTCACTGGAATCATTTGGATCATTTCAGCCCCAGAATTGCTCATCTCAACTGAACAAAAGGTACAGGGGTTGTTTTTAACATGACATCACAAGGTGGAACGGAGCATTTTAGGCTTTGGAGATGTAGACAAACTAATAATCCAGGGTTACTTCAATCGAGCATTTATTCAAATACAATTACAGGTATTTTCACAGTTGAAAATACCTTGGACAAACATGCACTGTTACTGTGAGCTCGCCTCTCCACAGACAGGACTTACCTGGTAAAGCCTGCTGGTCTTTATGGAGTTTACATTTAATGCCATACTGTGGAACATTCCGGGCAACCATCTCCATGCAGACGCACAGACACTTCACCAGAAAAGTTACAGTTTAGTGTTTTGCCAATGCCAAAAAATACAGACTGAATAAACTCCCCACTAATAAGGTAATATCCAAATGTCTCAACAAGTACGACTTTACCTGAACAAATCCCTGGCATCTCGGTCCCAAACCCGGTTCCTCTTTATCATTTTGACAATATGCAGTCATTATGTGCATGTAAATATGGAAGCAGCGGCTCTGCATTGTTAACTCAGATTTTTACACAAACTGCCAACAGTCGATTCAAAAACATGTCTCCTTCCTTCACTGGGCCTTGGGGGAACGCTCACAAGTACAAATCAGGTCAGCTCATATCACTCACCTCCTCAACATTGTAATTTGGTGCATGTTTTTTTCCACAACCACAAAGCAGCGGCAGCATCAACGCAGGAATCAGATCTGAGTCCTGAACTGGAGATGTGAGAGACGGCTGACAGGTCTGTGTGAAGAGCCACGGGAGGCGGACATTTCCGGGAGATTGTATCAGGCCTGGCAAAAATATACTGTCAGATCAAGAAGCAAGAGGGAGTTCATAAACAGGGAGGAGGACGAGGGGGAGGAAGAGGAAGGGAAGAGCATTTGTGCAAGAGAAATCATCTTTAGCAGTCTATTACATCTTTGTAGAAGCCTATTATTGTGTTTTATTATTTGGCCTTGTTACTTCTTTGTAACTATTTCTAGCTAGACTCACATCTCGACTCTTCTGAAAGTGAAAGACCCATTTTGCTTGTTTGAAGTTTGAAGTGATGCAGTTTTATGGCAGCTTTGCCACTGAGATGAATTCTGGTGATTTTTGTCGACTCGGGCTGAAGCGTTTGCATGTGATGGGTCCCACCCCCAGTGGTGCGGAAACTGAGCAAACAGGCCAGTGTTGTGGTTGTGGTGGAAGCCAGAACTGAACGAACCAAACCAAACACGGTGAGTCGCACTTTCAGTAGAAAGATGAACTATTTTGTTTTTGTAAAAAACTGAGGGAACAGTTTGTTCATGTGGACAGGTAAGAAACGTGCTTTTCACTTGTCAAATGGATTTAACTAAAGTTAGATTTTTTTGTCACGTTCCAATCAACATGAAATATTTATTTGAACATTCTCAGTGGAGGTTCTAGGGTTTTTCTGAAACAGGGGCCATTAAGGGGCCACAAAGTACAGTCAGGTAAAGTACAGGGTAGATCTAGGCACACATGAGTAATTCAGTACAGTGCAAATAAATTTGGATATTCATCCAGTACCTTTTTTCAGACACAAATAAAACATTATGAAGGAGTAAAGTTTGTAATAGTTTTGTCATTTATTCATACTGTGTACATAAAGGACAAGGTTGTTGTCAGTTGAACAGAGGCACTTCAGGGGCCAATCAGATTAGAGGTGGTTCCAGGGCCCCTGTGGCCCCTGTGGCCCCAACTCTAGAACCGCCTCTGAACGTTCTGATCATTGAGTCCAGTGTTTTTCAGTGAGAACCGTCCCAGAGTCATGTACATCTCAGGTTAGTCATTAGAATGATTTTAGACAGAAGAACATTTAGTGCGATGCAAATGCGTCTCAAGGATGTGACGGATCAGATGATAGGCTCAATTTAAGGCTCAATTGAAAAACAGGCTCTGGGCAAACCAAACCTGCACACACTAGGTGCCAGGCTCTTTATTGATATATTGTGTAACTTGTATGGACCGTTTTAGTTTTGTCTGCTGCAAGTGTGTGTGAATAATGAGCTGAGTGAATGTTAATGGAGTTTTGTGCAAAATTGACTAAGATTGTAAGTTTGTATGGTTGGAAAATTGTATTTAAGGCCTGATCATTGTTTAATGTAAATTTTATTGTTGTTGTGTTTTTGATCCCTGTGACCCGTGGGACTACGGATGGAAATTAGCCGTATGGCTACAATCCGGCGTGTTTACATTCGTGCTTCTGTCATGTATGTTCATTAACATGCACTGTCCCAATCAAATAAACAAATAAATAAATAGAAATGTGACAGCTTTAAATAATGGTAAGTTATAGGTGTCTTGGTTACAGACATTTAGTCTCACCAGTATTTACATTTGTTTGATGCAAAATACACATTTACCCATTTATACACAATCATTGACCACAAATCTTTATTGCATATTTGTCATTCCTTTGGTTTATTATGTGCACATAAAACTGTGAGTGAAAAGTGCAAAAACACATAAATAATTTAGAAGGTGCAAGAAAACTATTTTGTTCTGGACCATTGTAATTCTTCTTTGTGTTTTACCTCACAACATCAGAGATGCTTTTCTTGTTATTGTCAGTGTCAATTTCTTTACATGGAAGTTTAATGCAGCCGGTGATGCACAGAGGGGCGGTTATTGCACGAGAAGCTCCTGGTCAGCTAAGATGCTAAACAGATCAGAGGAAGATATTGTAAAAAAGAAATACAGGCAAAAAAAACAGTGAACAGCCAATCACCTCCTCTGTGTGTTATTGTGAATCTCACATCTCTCCTTAATATTGCTGATGCTACTGTCACAAAGCTGCAGAGCCAGGCATTTATTCCATTGACTTTCTGTTAGAGTAAGGCAGAAAGGTGGATCAAATTTGGTGTTTTTCCAGTTAAAAATGTTATAAAATATCACCAAAAACGTGTGTATGAGAAATGTATGTGAGCTAACAATGCTAACTATGCTAACAATGTGTATATTATTGCACTGATGAACCACTAACACTGTGGATGCGTTTGTCCTGCACACTTGGCCCAGTCGCACAAAAGGTAAAAAGTCTGACACTCGACCAGTCAGATTTGCATTACACTGGTTTTACTTACAATAGGGATGTACAGATAGAGACAGTGGGATGGAAATGTTACTCTGGTCTCAGTTCCATGGGATTGTTTCTGCCAATAGCCAATTATTTGTAATAAGACTATTTACAGACTGATTTTGGCTTAGAACGTCTCATAATGTTTGAGCTTTTATTCATACAAGTTATTATTTGAAAGATAAATAACAGTTGCATGAGGCAGTTGGGGTCTTGTGGAGTAAGTTAATTAAGAAAATAAGTGCAATGTTCCGTCCTTACACTGGTATCGGTATTGGCATGGAAAAAGTTGGACTGGTGCATCCCTAATTTATAATATGGGCAATTAAAGATTAATTTTAAGATCTGATTTTGTTTATTTTTACATTTGGAAAAACTGTATACAAAGAGGTAAACGTCTGGAGCAAAGATCTAATTTTTGTAAACCAGTATAATCTATGAATGTTCCTTGTTTATTGCTAATTACTCTGCAGTTCGGAGGCTCCCCGTGCTCAGTTATGCTTCTGCTGTCACTCGAGAACAATGGCCCCTCGCTGTTAGATGGATGTAGCGGCTGCTGGGACAGACCCACTCACTCCATCTGTGTTTTTGTGTGCGTGCTCCGGACCACCGGTGAACAAAGGGCCCCCGATGACACCGGGGGCCCGGGACAGGAGCGCAGGGGGAGGGGCGGAGCTGGGAAAGACCGTCGGCCACAGAGGAGCAGCAGAGGAAGAGGATCAGGAAATAAATTAGGAGCAAATAATAAGGAAGTTTGAGGAGGGCATGGTTTAATGGTTTTATGTCAGAGCGATTTCTTTTTTCGCAAAGCTCCATGAAGTTGAACTATAAATCCAGTTTATAAAAATGTACACAGGAAAGTAGAGATATATTTTTGTTTTTTGTTTGTTTGTTTTTGTTTTTAAATTAGGCAACAAGCAAAAATGAGGTATGCAAACATCAAAAGTTAAAAAAGTTAGTATTTAGGTTTGTTTTTTATGTAGAAATACTGTATATACTGATATTTCACACATCCTTCACTGCTAAAAAAACAGATTTTATGTTCTTACGTTCACTATATTATCCATGTCAAAGCTTAATTGGGCAAACCACACCGGAACATTAGCCAGACTGAAAGGCTCACGGCTTGGAAACCAAATCTTGTGAGCCACAGTGACCTTGAGTGTCAGAGGACGCTGTGATTTACTGGCAACTGCTGAAAGAACAACTAATGGTGAAATGCACTAGAATATAACGCACAAACCACTGAGTGTTATTTGTGTCAACAGCTGAGCAGCTCTCTGGGGGTTTCTTCTTTTATTTCTTGTCATTTTGTCATAGTCAAGAAGTGCATTTACTGTTGTGTTTATCCATATTGTCCATTTTCTGTAAACCTGATGTGTGTATCAGGCCTCCCCCAGACGTGTGTTACAGCTAAAACCATAAAAGACCCAGGTCCCTCTGTCTGTACGTGTGTATGTGTGTGTGAGTGAGTTTGTGTGTACGTGTGCATATGCGTGACTGTATGTGTGTGTGTATATGTGTGTGTGTCTGTCTGCTTCTTTATGTATGTGTGTGTGACTGTATATGTGTGACTGTGTGTCTCTGTCTGGATGCGTGTGTGTCTACGTCTGTGTGTTTATATGTGTGTGTATATGTGTGTGTCTGTGAATATGTCTGTATCTATGTGTGTGTGTCTGTATAAATGTGTGTGTGTATATATATACATATGTGTGTGTGTGTATATGCATATGTTTCTGTGTGTGCATATGTGTATGTGTCTATGTATATGTGTATGTGTGCCTCTGTGTCGAGCTGTACGTGTGTGTGTGTCTGTCTGTCTGTGTATGTGTGTGTGTGTGTGTGTCGGGGTGGACGTGTGTGTATATGTGTGTGCGTGTCCGGATGTGTGTGTGTCTGTGTCTATGTGTGTGCGTGTGTCTGTGTCTATGTATGTGTGTGTGTGTGTGTGTGTGAATATGTGTGTATGTGTGAATATGTGTGTATGTGTGAATATGTGTGTATGTGTGTGTGTGTCTGTGTATATGTGTGTGTGTGTGTGTCGGGGTGTGTGTGCGTGAGTGTGTGTGTGTATATGTGTGTGCGTGTCCAGATGTGTGTGTCTGTGTCTATGTATATGTGTGTGCGTGTGTCTGTGTCTATGTATGTGTGTGTGTGTGTGTTTGTGTGTGTGTATGTGTGTGTGTGCGTGTATGTATGTGTGTGTGTGTGTGTGTGTGTGTGTATGTGTGTGTGTGCGTGTATGTATGTGTGTGTGTGTGTGTGTGTGTGTGTATGTGTGTGTGTGCGTGTATGTATGTGTGTGTGTGTGTGTGTGTGTGTGTATGTGTGTGTGTGCGTGTATGTATGTGTGTGTGTGTGTGTGTGTGTGTGTATGTGTGTGTGTGCGTGTATGTATGTGTGTGTGTGTGTGTGTGTGTGCCTGTGTGTATATGTGTGTGTATATGTGTGCATGTGTGTGTATATGTGTGTGTGTGTGAGTGTGTGTGTGTTGGGGTGTGTGTGTGTGCTCCGTGTATATGTGTATGTGTGAATATGCGTGTGTGTGTGTGTCTATGTGTATATGTTAGTGTGTGTATATATGTGTGTCTGTGTATATGTGTATATGTGTGTGTATATGTGTGCATGTGTGTGTATATGTGTGTGTGTGTCTATGTGTGTGTCTGTGTGTATATGTGTGTGTATATGTTAGTGTGTGTGTGTGTATATGTGTGTATATATGTGTGTGTGTATATGTTAGTGTGTATATATATGTGTGTGTGTTCATGGTAATCACACCGAGCTCTTATCAGGCCCCGTCAGCCCAGTCCAGCCCTGACATGCTCCCTGCTGATAACTGCTCACAGGCGTCTCCTCCTCTGTGGCGTTTGCAGTCGAGAACTAATACAGCTGGAAATAAAAGGGGAAGATCATTACAGGACAAGGTGCTGATGGGGACAAGTGTTCAGGGGTCTTCTCCACCGTGTAGTTAAAACTCTTTAAGGACGCTGGAGAATACGAGAACAATACAACCTGACCCACAATGTGAAGTCAGCAGAAAAGTGCCAGCGCACAATAACATGCAATATCTGGAAACTCATTAGAAAGAAGAAAGACAGAACAAAGAAAAGTAACTATAAAGTCTTTTTTTATGAGGCAAACCCCCTTCAGATGAGCTCCTCAGCACAGACAGAGCTCACGACTTCTGACCAGCCCCAAAGAACCTGAGACCTGCTGTAAACTGCAGTAAACACTAAGTTACATAAGGTTTGTTTAAGGTTCCATGTTACACTATTTCTGCTCAGACCTGGAGTTGTGTTTTGTTTCATTCACATGTTTAACACACAAACCCCAGATGTTTAGCTCTTCCCTCACACAGACGTGGTGAAACAGGACATATTCCACTGTGTTTTTAAACTCCGCGCACCTTTGCTAGAATCATTTTAGATCATTTCAGCCCTGGAACTGCCGATCTCTGCAGAACTACAGATAAAAAGTCGCTGACATCTTGACATCACAAGGTGGAACAGAGCATTTTGAAATTTGGAGATGTAGATAGACTCATAATTTTTTACTCAAACGTGTGTGAATGAAACAAAAAACAACTTCTGGTATGTTTTCGATGAGGGAATGACATTATAACATGACTTAAAGCTCACAATAGTTCATTTTGTGTATTTTTTCTGGCCTTAAAGGTGCAATTTGCTTGTCTCGTGGAGATGTTTTTGCTTTGTCAAAAATAGTCCACTGTATTGATTTAACTCTGAGTGTTTTATTACTCAAAAAAACCTTGAAAAGCCTCCATTTGAGCTCTGAGGGGGCTCGCCTCTCCACAGACCTGACCTGTAACTTGGCCTGGTGGTGTCACATACTTGTATAGATGAAGATAGATAAGTTTAATGCCATGTTGCGGTACATCACCACATAACTTACTCAGAGCACCTTTAAATGTATCTGTTTCCATGGAGACAAGCGGGCTATACCACCTGGCCAAGTTACAGGTCAGATCTGTGATGATGTGATGCTGCAAGTAATTAACATATGTGACTAAACACAAGAAAAACTAATTAGTTTAATGGGGAAAAAAATGCGAAAAATTCCAGGAAAAGCATTAACTTCTCAATGGCAACAAGCAGGTGACAAAAAAACTTACACAGTGCACCTTTATCTTTCACATCAATAAAAAAATCTGCTCTTAAAGGTGCAATATGTCACTTTTTCACCTATTTGTTTCTATGGAGACGCCAGTGCTCTAAAACATGGAACATTCTTCTTAAAGATGTGACACAAAGATGTTTAAATCCAGGCTTAAAACGGATTATTATTTATTTTATGATGATGATTTATATTTTAATTAGTTTGTATTGTGATTTTAAAGTATCTCTTATTCTGTGAAGCACTTTGAATTACTTTATGTGCAAATTGTGCCGTACAGATAAGCTCGACTCTGCCTGGAATATGGCATTAAACACCTCTCCCTCACATTTATTAAATTACAGGTGGTTTTATAACTGAAAAATACCTCGGAAAACACCACAGATCTGACCGGTCACTTGGTCTGGTTTGGTCTCCGTGAAGAATTCAGATTTCAGCTGCACAATGCACCTTTGACTTGAGTTTTGAAACGCGGTGACCAAAAACTGAAGCCTAAAGGTATTTCTCTCATAAATTATAAACTTGGATTCAAAGCTGATGCATAAACAGTCAAACCAGTGTATTATTTAGTGAGTATTTCCCGTCTCTGGTCTCCAACCTGAAGCTACTGACCCAGACGTGTTTGCTAAACTGTAATGTCGACACTGACGTTGAGAGAAAGACGGCGCGAGGAGGGAGTGAAGAGGATCAATCATTACGGCCTATTCAGCGAGGCTCTATAGAAAGGCTCTTAACCCGCTAACACACACACACACACACACACACACAATCCCACAAGACAAGAGACGGCCTCGTAATGAACAGTCAGGGGAGTCCATTGCCCCTTCTGCTCGCATTTAGACTCTCGATTGCTCGCGACCTTTGAACCCCGGAGGGTCAAAGGGTCAACGCCGCCGCCCTCAGGACCCCTCAGAAGCTCACCCCGATAACGCTCCTTTTTACAATATTGTATCTTGTGTCAAACGCTCGCCCAACTCACACAATTAGACAATAAAAGATGAAAGCAGCCAGTTTATTTGAGATAAGTGGGATTCTAGTCAAAAGGTGTCACTCCTCTCTCCTCGTCTCCATGGAGATGCCGTTGCTTCATCCAAAATGCTCCACAGTGTTGCATTAAACGTGTCTATCTATATCAAGCCAAGTCACATGTGTGGGGAGGGGCCTCCGCTCGTGTTTTTTAAGCAATAAAAACATAAAAACACCTGTAATTGAACAAATGCAAGACAGTCAAGTTTAATGCTACTGTGCAACATTTCAGGCACAGCAATAACATCTCCATGGAAACAATCTAATGACCCTAAACCAGAAAAAGTTACACAATGGACGTTGATATTTTTCAAGATGATAAAAAATAAAATAAAACTGTAAATGGTTTTTACTGTCTTAAACACGTGAAAAATGTTAAGCTCACAATAAATAGCATGCTAACAGTGCATTTTTGGTTCTTAGAGGATAGAGCACTTCATAATTATATGCAGACAACACACAGTGGCCTCATTTTGCCCTATGAGCTTTTATATTTAGGGCAAATTTTAACCCTTTTAATTGCAAAAAATATATATTGTTCTTCTGTAATTTAAAAAAGAAAAGGTGCATAACTTTTCTAGTGGAGCGTCTTTCAAATTATATTATTACATTGTCCGTAATGTTTCATAATATGGTATTAAACCTTTTTTTATCACCACAAATACCAAACTAGACCAAGTTACAGGTCAGATCTGTAAACGAGTAAATGTAACTTAGAGTTATTTAAAGTCACACTGTGGAACACTCCAGGCAGAGCAATGACATCTCCATAGAAACAAGCAGCTGATGGACCCAAATATTGCAACTTTAAAACTGTTTTTGTTGTTGTTTTTTTAGACTAATAAACCGACCGACCAATCCAGATGGAAAAAGTCTCCCACGAGACGTAACGAGGCAGATCTAAGTCTTTTTTAAAACAAGCCACAAGGTTTTAACATTCAAGGACAACGACGGTAAACAACTACAACTCAATTGCATATGGCTAATTAGCATAAATCAGCATACGGGGTGTTAGCCGTGCACAATTAGTGTAATGCTGACATGTCCACATACTGTTGTACACTACATGAATATCTTACAAGTGTAAACCAAAACCTGGTGTCTGGACCCTATTACAAGCTCCATTTCCTCCCAATAAAAGCCCGTCTACTATATAATCCTATATTCAATAATAAAGCTGCACATGTGTTTTCAACAAGGAGCAGACCTGTAAAACAACGTGAGGAGAGAGGAGTTAGATCAGGCATGTCCAAACTACATTTTTCTTGGCTTTCAGACTTGTATTTGATGCTTAAACGATGCTTTTTACAGCAAGTTTCTGCAAAAAAAACAAAAAGACAAAATACCAAATATTTACTGTGTCCTGTTGAGGATTTAAACATAGATAAAAGGTCTGGTGGCCCATTAAAACTTGTTAAAAAAGCACATACTTAATTTATTCACTGTATTGAACAGCCGTCGATGGTCCTGGATCGGCCCCATGAGTTAGACCATATAAGAGATATGTTTGTATTTGTACTTTGAATGTATTTTTATCATTTATATTGTTGCTCTTGGTTATTATAATATATTGCGATGTGCGAGTTGTTGTGTCTGTAACAGTTTTTGTTTGTCTTTTATGATATTAAAGCAGACGTAACAGACATAAGGTCTCATATACTGTATCACAGAGCTGTACTTTGATTGAGAACCCTGTGAAATCTCCTCTTAAATTACAGGAATCAACACATTATGGGGAAGCGTAGCGGGGTCACGAGGCACTGAACTGCAGGCCGTGTGTGTGTGGGAACGCCAGCGTGCACATGACAGCTTGTTAACGGGAGGGAATCTGACCGGCAACCCCAATCACTCCGCTGCTCTCACCCCTCAGGCTGCGCAGCAACAAGGTCAAACAAAACACAAAACAGAGGAGATGGAGAAAGAGAAGCAAGAGGGAGAGCAGGGGGAGGGGTGGAGCTGCTGGAAGGTGTCGATGCAGATCTTCTACTCTCAAACAACAATTGTGAAAATCATAACAAGTCTGACGTGACAAAACTTTATTTCCGTTTCTTCTCATCAGCATTTTATGAAAACCCCACAGAGACAGACTGAGCAGCCGAACAAATAATTAGGTGTGCAAAAACGTACAGAAAGACAGGCAGGTTCATTACAATGGAAAGTGAAGCCAATTAGTGAACAGAGCTGCAGTAACCCTGCGTGACCACATGGGGCTGGCATCAGAGGTGAGACGTGCATAAATTCATCTCTTAACGCGTCGGCTGTTGATTATTTTGTCCACAGAATATATTGATTCTGATGTCTGTTTTAATGGTTTGTTTATTTATTATGTATTTGTTTATTTTGCTTGTTATAAGCTCCAAATGAAAATGTAAAACCTCAATGTGGGAAAAGAATTATTGAAGCAACTGCAGAAAGTAGAATGACGACTGAATGTGAGTTCCAAGAGCCTGGTCCCATTTTACACAAAAAAGCTTTATTGTTAGTCTGTGTGCATCTCCACAGCTCAAAATACTCCACCTTGTGATGTCATGAGGAGGAAGTTCTTAAGTTAACAGACACATTTTGTCTTTAGTTCAGTGGAGATTGACGATTCTAGAGCTGAAATCATCCAAATAATTATCCTGATGCTGTGTGAAGTTTAAAAACACAATGAAGCACTTCCTGACATGACATCACAAGGTGGAACAGAATTTTTTGTTTGAGATAAAGTCTAAATATCCAGGGTTTGTGTTTGAACATGAATGAAACAAACACAACTCCAGGTATGAGACAAGGAAACAACATTATAAATCAGAAAATACTGTCATACGGGCCCTTTAACATCTTTTTTACAATTTTAGGATAGAAGAATCATCAAAATAAAATTATTACATCACCAACTTCACATTCTATGACTTTTATACTTTATAGAATAATAAAATATAAACCCACACCCTTGATTTTTGCATTACTCCCAACAGTTTTTATTTTATCTTTGACTGTAGATTTGTGAGTTTGTAGCCTGTAGCAAACTCTTTCTTTCATTTATTTGTGCTACGACAGAAAGAGTACCAAACTATATTCAAAGTTCATAACCTTATTTAACCAATAATTGTGTGGAAACTTTAAATTACCACTTGTTAACAGGTAGAACTGAAAAATGAAGATTGAAAAAGACTGGGAAGCAATTACGACGGCGCCCTCCTCCTGACCTCGTCATTACTGTGCTGCATCTTTCACAGCCACAGACCCATTGACTTGGTAATAACATTACACTGGTGAAAAGAAACAATTAATTTCCAAAAGTGTGTCATTTTGTCTTTTTAAATTTCATAATACACAATAACAGATAAATTAATGTGGAATTCACCCCACAGATGTCACGGAAATTGGGGCAAACAAGCAATTTTTGGAAGCCAAACCGTAGCTCATATTGAGGCAACCAGTTGTTTTGCTTGTTGCAGCTCCACATGCTCTTTGCTTGTTTGCTAAAAAATAGTGGTTGATTTGTGAGCCGAAAGTTTTCTCTCAGGGGCAAATTGGGGTCAAAGTGAATGAATTTTGCACTTCCTAAACGTCCAGTATTACGGAAAATGGACTCTTTTTTACTTTAAGTCGTGTTATAATGTGGTTATCTCCTCAGAAACGCAGCTGGAGTTGGGTTTTGTTTCAATCACACTGGGTAAACTTTATTATTAGTCTGTTTACATTTCCTAAGCTTAAAATTCTCTCATTCAAGTCGTAGTTTTACTTTTCGTTCAATAGAGACGGCCAATTCCAGGGCTAAAATCTTCCATATGATTCAAGTGAAGGTGGAGTTTAAAAACGCAGTGGAGCATGTCTTTTGTTACCACATGACAAAGTAGAACAGAAAAGAACTCAGTCTAAATATGCAGGATTTGTGCGTTAAACAACTCCAGGTCTGTTTGTGTTGAGGAAACGTTATAGCACAGGTCAGAAATAGAGAAATGTAATGAATCTCTTTAAAGGAAGATGAAGTTATTATTAGTCAAATATGAAGACTTTGCCCTTAAAATAAGATCTTGTTCTAATTGCTTATCATTGGAGCTTCCCATGTGTAATTTTTGCCAAAGGGTGACAGTAATTATGGGGTGCACAGGCAGATGTCAGCTGCGGGGCCACTACCTGCAGAGTCAGGAGTGACAAATAAAGTGGAAAAGAACATTTTTTACGTGAACATTTTGGAAGATCATAAGTCTTAATTATAACATGGCTTCTGTCGTCAAGTTGTACGTTCGAAAGATGGATGGAAAGGGCCAGATTTGGAAAACAAAAATGGGGCCAAGCCTGGATCAGCCTGGACCCACGCTGACTTGAAAATGGAAGAAAGAAGTATGGAAGGGATTTCTAAAAGTAAATTTAAAGGCGCTGTAACTGTGTGTTTTAAAATGTGGAAAACAAAACTAGTGCATTTTGAACGGTTTGCAGTGGTTCAGAACAACTCCAGACTTATCTTATGCATTCCAAGCATCATAATTATTCACCTCTGACGACGCACTGATTCGATACTGATATTGGATCACACCAATACTGAAAAAAATAGCTGGATTGATATCAGCTGCCAAATATCGGTTCAGTCGATATCCTCGTTGGACATTTGAATTGATGTAATAAGACAATTTACTGAGTATAGTCACCCAGAATGACAGAATATTTGAACTTATATGTGTACAAAGGTGTTCTGTGCTTTTTGTTAGCTTTAAAATAAATAAATGTTGTTGTTTTTGTAGTTTATTTCTTGGCAGATACTTAAAGTTATAGTATCGAAACTGAAAAAGCTGGTTTTGTGGAGGCCTTTTCACTTCATCAATGAGTTCAAAAGCGATTTTCCAAACTTTCCCAGTAAGTCTAACAACAACTACCATGCTAATCATGCACTTCCTGATTCTTTAACAGGCCCTCACGTGAATTTGATTGCCCCTGTTAGAAAACTCTGCATTTGACTCATCCTTCAAAAACTCTCTTCTTTAAAAACTTCTCCAGATCTCGAGGTTCATGGTAAAGATCACGCAATCTCAACACAAAAAGACCCAGCTGGTCCGGGAATCGCACCAGAGACCTCCTTACGCAAATGCAAACTGCTCCACAGGCACAAGAGATCACTAATCAAATACCTAATTGATTTTTACTGGACTTTCGTGCAAACCCAAACATTGAATTTGCAGGTCAAGAATACCCCTGGTACCCGGGGACAGAGAGGGGTTTGAGATTTGAAGCACACAAAATGGGCCAAGCCTGGATCAGCTTCATATTGGAGTGACTCACACGTCAGAACCCCTTGGCTTCAATGGTTAGTGTCTCAGTGCAAGGCATTGTGGGAGGAAAGGGACAGGAGCAACAAAGATAACCAAGTCCAAGAAAGATGGCGGGCGGGTTAAAAGAAAGAGAGAAGGACTTAAAGGAAATGCAGATGGTTATTTCATGGTTTGGTCGATGGGAGGAACAAGGCTGGAGTGTGCCCATATTGTTAGAGACCAGGGCATCGGAGGTCACAGTGAGTCGATACGCAGATCAATGGTATATTTTAGCATGTGGAGTTTAAACAGGAAGTAAAACATGTCATTTAGCATCTCCTTGTGTTAGCAGTGGTATTTGTTTAAAACTGCATTGTGTAACTTTCTACTTTTCTCCATGGAGATGTTATTGCTTCATCTGGATTGTAGTATGTCCGTATGGTGTTAAACCTTTCTATCTTCATGGAGACCAAAACAGAACAAATTACAGATCAGATTTGTGGAGAGGCGAGCCCGCTTTCAGTCAAAATGCCTGTTTTTTTTCTTGGTATTTTTGAGCTATAAAAACCTGTTTCATGTCGCACTGTGGAACATTCCAGGCAGAGCAATGATGTATCCATAGAAACCAGCAGGTGACGGACCCTCCACCAGAAAAGTTGCAGCTTTATGTATTTCAAGTAGAGTCCTCGAGCGTCAACAATGTTAGGAAATAAACATTTTGAAAACTAAATCTGAGCTAAATATTAGATCACGCTGTTAATTCCTAAATCTTTTTATTTTTATGTATTTATTTTGACATTTTTTTTATTTGCAACATTCTAATTACATCTTAAATGGCCTTAAAGAAACATGAAAGACTTGGTAAACGGCAAATGGTCACATTTTATATCACACGTTTTCACCTTCAAGGCACTCGAAGAGCTTTACATCAAGGAAGCACACAGTGACTCTCACACACACACACACACACACACACACACACACACACACACACACACACACACACACAGAAGAAGAAGAAAAAACACGACTGCATTCATCTGGAGCTGGAGTTGTCAATTAATCAACCAGTGACAGACTTAGTACCTATAGAGCTCTAGAGGAGTTATGATGGGTTTTTCGTAATCTTGGATGATTCTTAATAAAGTATTTGTTAATAATGGATTAACTATGTTCGAGTTTGATTATGGATTATTGAAGAGTAGCTTTTATAAAGTGTTTTGGTCCTTTGAGTTGAAGAACCAAACAAAAAAGTGGATATTATGAACTTTTAACTCCTTTTAAGCTCTTTTAAATCAATAATACGCCAAAATGTAAAGTAATTCAAATGAATATGTTAAAGTTTAAAGAGCCCATTTTCTATGTTATCATTTTGTTTTCTCATCGCAAACATACCTGGAGCTGCATTTTGTTTCACTCACATAAACCCTGAGTTCTTCTCTCAAACAGAAAACGCTCTATTCCACCTTGTGATGTCATGCAGTAATACAGGAAGTTTTTAAACTCCATACCTGCTCATTAGAATAATTTGGATGATTTAAACAATGGGGTTTTCAAACTCTGCTGAACTAAAAGATAAAAGGAAACTGTTAACATGAAAACTGCTGCTTCATGACATCACAAGGTGGAACGGAGCATTTGGAGCTTTGGAGATGTTAATGGACTGATAAACCAGGATTACTCAAGCATGTGTGAATGAAACAAAACGCAACTTCGGGAAAGTAGCCACATTTTTACATCTCTTAAAGCTCACAAGACTCAGTTTTATGTAATATAGGGCCTTTAATACTAAATCCAAGGGTGAAGAATGGTAATACTCTCCTCTTTAATCAAACAGGTGGCACGGCATTTGAAATATAACTCCCGTGAATAAATGATTTCTACAGTATATGCGTGCAACTGGTATCCAAGCTCCCTTTATACGCAGCACTGAATTAGTCCTGGGTTCACGTTGGTGCACATGGGAACTGTTGGTGTAGCCATAAAACAAGTGGATGATTAAAAGACTTGACAACCATTAAATCCAAGACAAAAGATCATTAAACAGCATCTTTATTGTGGCTTGAAATCTGTAGGGAGGCATGCACAGCGCTAACCTTAATGACTGCGCTAACATGGGCCCGTGATTGGACGGATTGTGGCGAGGAGAGCCGTGGAGAGGGGATCACAATGTGCTAAAACTAACACACAGGAAGGGAGCAAATAAGCAGGCTAATCATCCCCAATCAAGATGTTATTGATTTGATGCTTGATTCCTCGGCTGCCTCTCTCTCTCTCGTCTCCACACCTGGCTCTTGTCACAGCAGGACAGCGCTGCTCAGTTTCGCGCCGTTATCCACAGAGAGCTCATTCACACGGACCGTCTCCTTTTAAGAATACACACAAGTGGACCTGGTGAGGAGGGGGCTCTGGGTTTAAGCTGCACTGTGTGTGTGTGAAATAAGCTGGATCCTGCGTAACATGTCATATATATATAGAGCTGAAATGTTAAAGCTGCGTTGTGCAACTTTTCCGGTGAAGGGTCTGCCACCTGCTTGTCTCCATGGAGATGTTATTGCTTTCCCTAGAACGTTCCATGGTCTGAAATTAAACATTTCCATCAGCATTGATTCATTTTGGGTGTTTCTGTTGCCAAAAAGTACAATAATTCCTTCTGTGAATACAACTCTGCACAGATCTATTGCGTAGTGCTGCGACCTGCTTGTCTCCCTTGTGATATACAGGTTTAAACAATACTGTGGAACATTCTAGACAAAGCAATGACGTTTCCATGGAGATAAGCAAGTGGCGGACCCTCTATGCAAAATTTTATGCATTGCACATTTAATTTTAGATTCAAAGATGTTTTATTTAGCATTATCTTGTGCTTATTGGACGAATAGTGTGTTTTTTTTATAATAATAATAATAATGAGAATAATGCATTTTTTAAATGGTTGTAGATGAATAGATGATGTTTTATTTAGCATTATCTTGTGCTTATTGGACTAATAGTGTGTTTTTAATAATGTATTTTTTAATGGTTGTAGCTAAATAGAGGAATATTTTGTGTACATTCATGTTTTTCAGTGAACAATATTATAATTTAACAGTGAATATAGTAAAATCTGATGCAATATATGGCAGTTTCATTAGCGGGATGTACGCTGATTGTGTTGTGATGGCGCTCTGAAGGGGGAGTAACTCAGCATGAAGAGCAAAGGAAGGGGAGAAATGTGTCACTAATCACTACTAAGATAAGGGAGTAACTCAGCATGAAGAGCAAAGAGCAGGTAATACCCCATAATACTTCCCTTTAAGAATCTGTTATTCTTGATAATGAAATGTGTCACTAATCACTAAGATATTGTTTTTATGCGGTTGCTTTTGTAAATGACATCGACTTGCTTTAATATTTCCTTTCATACTTAATCAAACTGTATGTGTACGGCTGACATGGCATCGACAGCTTCATAAAGGTCAGGGATTCTTCTGGATTTCTACCATATGAACTTTTTAAACATTTTAAATCTTCAGAGTGCCTAAAAGTTTACTTTGTAAGAGTTAGCCTAGCCCATGTTTTGCAGCGTAAAACCAGTATTCAGGAAGTAATGCCGAAGTAAAAATCTTTTTGATGCGATGCCATAATGAGCACAAACCAATGTTAACAATACTACGCCATCTTGGATTCATCTTCCAGATTGTTTTATAGTTCTGTGATAGAATGTAGTAACAAGCGTCACTTAATACACTGAAATAACTGGGATGATACATTTACAGACGGTGGACACGCTTTTCAGATTCACAGGTGAGACATTTCAGTTTACAGGCGCGGTATAAAGCGCAGAAGCACCCACCATACGTTCTATCCCAAAATTAAAATGCTGAACCACACACAACCAACAAACAATTTTTTACAGATACCGTTTGTTCCCCGTCTTCACCCATAAAACTCAGCGTTGAGGTGTCATTTACGGCCCTCACCGGGGATTCCTCCATTTGTGTGTGCCGCTGGCCTCATGTTAATTACTGCCGTTAATGTAGCAATGAATTAGTAGTTTAGATGTCACGCGACGCTTAACGCAGCTGATCCTTTTTACCAGACAACCCCAGCTACGCCCCACATACACACCCAGAGGAGCGGGGCACCCCTGGGGATCACAGGCGGACATTGTATAGGCGGCTAATTACCCCAAATTGCTAAAGTAGTATCGCAGAGAGGGGCGGGTACTGCGCTCGCTCCCAGCTGCTCCCGGTGTCAAAGCTTTGATAGATGAGAGATAGAGAGAGTGTTCATTTACTGCTCCAGGACACACACCTGACTGGCCCTATATTGGACTAACAGATTGGTCTTTTGTTGCGCGGTTTCCACTGTCTCCGCGGTGGTGCATGTATGGAAGTTTAAGCGGCGTGATGCACCAGGGGCAGATCAAGATTCTACTGCCCCGGATCCGAGCGGTGCAGTGAGAGATGTGTGGATATGCTTAAGAGACAGAGGGGGAAACAGAGGGAGGAGTGAAGGCATTGTTCTCATCTCCAACAATAAGTGGGTTTTCATTCTTGTGCAACTCAAAAAGTGAATGTTTTGTTTCCATTTTCTCTCACGCTGTGGTGTAAATAAGAACTGGTCAAACTGGTCAATTGTGAAGTATGTTTTATGCATGTATGTAGGTATTTATTTATTGTATTTATGTATTTATTTGGTAGGAAATCGTATGCAAATTAAACACGCAACACACTGTCACTGCAACATTTATAGCCACTGATGAATTCATATTTGATTATCTGATTAAATTAAATATGCCCTTTAGTTTCAAAATATATAAAATTTACCTCAAATTAGCTCTTTAAAGGAACGTCTTATGTGTGTGTGCATGTGTGTGCGCGTGTGTGTGTGTGTGTTAGTTTAATAATTTGGCAACACTTTTAAGTAATTACACCTTAATTAGCCTCAGTATGAAGAAAAACTTAATTCATAATGAACAAATAGTTTAGTGGGTTCACTTAAGTAGTTTCTAAACCTGAATCATATTTCAGTCAACTTAACTATTTGTTCATTATGCTTTAATAAGGCTAATTAAGGCGTAGTTATTATAAAGTATGACAACCGCCCAGAGGATTTTAAACTGTAACTGTAAACACATAGTCCAAATTCTCCTTATGTATTTGTCATGTCTTCTCGATAGTACTTGGGTCCCTTTGGATTTTATTGGAACAAAGAGAAGACAATGACGTATTGATTGGTCGATACAAACTTCCACTCACCCTTTCATCTTAAAATAACACCACTACAGTCCTGAGACTCCTCCAAACTGTGTGGACAATGCAGTAAGACTATGTCCCTCTGTCTCCTCCATGTGTCCAAGTGTCATTCCTCCACCCACAGAAGGAAAATCCCTATTACATCTATTAAATGACACACTTTTTTGTAAATTGTGTGTTAAATATAGTGCAATGCTTAAGTATCACTAATAATACTTTAAGATAATGTTTGTATGTGTTTGCTTTTGCTTTAATATATCCTTTTATGTATATTTCAATGTAAAATGTTGATATACTGTTTGGTTTTTAATGTTTGTTTTCGTTTGTTATGAATAAGTCGATAGAAACTTTGACGGTCGCCCTTTTTCCCCGTAAAATAACACCACTGCCTTCTTGAATCTGCTCTAAACTGCACGTGGACAATGCTTTTTAGTAAGACTATGTCCCTCTCCGCTCTGTCCCCTCCATATGTCCAAGTGTCATTCCTCCACCCACAGAAGGAAAATCCCTATTACATCTATTAAATGACACACTTTTTTGTAAATTGTGTGTTAAATATAGTGCAATGCAAATTATGTATCACTAATAATACTTTAAGATAATGTTTGTATGTGTTTGCTTTTGCTTTAATATATCCTTTTATGTATATTTCAATGTAAAATGTTGATATACTGTTTGGTTTTTAATGTTTGTTTTCGTTTGTTATGAATAAGTCGATAGAAACTTTGACGGTCGCCCTTTTTCCCCGTAAAATAACACCACTGCCTTCTTGAATCTGCTCTAAACTGCACGTGGACAATGCTTTTTAGTAAGACTATGTCCCTCTCCGCTCTGTCCCCTCCATATGTCCAAGTGTCATTCCTCCACCCACAGAAGGAAAATCCCTATTACATCTATTAAATGACACACTTTTTTGAAATTGTGTGTTAAATATAGTGCAATGCTTAAGTATCACTAATAATACTTTAAGATAATGTTTGTATGTGTTTGCTTTTGCTTTAATATGTCCTTTTATGTATATTTCAATGTAAAATGTTTGGTTTTTAATGTTTGTTTTCGTTGAAGTCAATAGAAACTTTGACGTTCGCCCTTTTCCCCGTAAAATAACACCACTACCTTCTTGAATCTGCTCTAAACTGCACGTGGACAATGCTTTATAGTAAGACTATGTCCCTCTCCGCTCTGTCTCCTCCATATGTCCAAGTGTCATTCCTCCACCCACAGAAGGAAAATCCCTATTACATCTATTAAATGACACACTTTTTGTAAATTGTGTGTTAAATATAGTGCAATGCTTAAGTATCACTAATAATACTTTAAGATAATGTTTGTATGCGTTTGCTTTTGCTTTAATATGTTATTTTATGTGTATTTCAATGTCAAATGTTGATATACTGTTTGGTTTTTAATGTTTGTTTTCGTTTAAGTCAATAGAAACTTTGACGTTCGCCCTTTTCCCCGTAAAATAACACCACTACATTCTTGAATCTGCTCTAAACTGCACGTGGACAATGCTTTTTAGTAAGACTATGTCCCTCTCCGCTCTGTCTCCTCCATATGTCCACGCGTCATTCCTCCACCCATTGTCTCCCTCATATTGATGAAGTGTCTGGGGGCGCAGGCTGAATGGGACCACCTCATCTACTTTAAATTACCCTCATATCGGACAAACAGCTGCCCCCATCGCCACCTCTGATGACTGTGGGTGGGACAGCTACTACGGAGAGGGGGGCTGCGGGTGCGGGCGCGGGGGTAACGCCCATGACCCGGGCCCGTAGACACCAACGGGGATGGCTGCACCGCGGGGAGTCAGCCACAGAGCGGGTGGGCTGTGAAATGAGCTATAAGGCAGAGGGATATTAAGCAGCCACATGTGAGCTGTTTACTATTCCCTAATTAACCCCCAGGCTGTGGCTCATATCTGTGCTAAATTGGCTCCTGTGTCATGCAAAGTGAACATCATGAAGGCTAACGCACTGGAGGCTGGCTCAATAACTGATCACAACACTGAAATCATGTGTGCAGCGCGAAAACTAAAATCTTGCCAAGTTATAATGGCTTGAATTGGGAACATGTTATACCAGTAAAATTATACACCAATGGAAGTTTTTTTTGTTACACAGAAGAAAAGAAAAACAACTCTTTGTGCTTAATCGTGTGCTGCTTGAATTAAAAAAAAAAACAACTTTAATTTCATTGGTAGATAATTTTACTTACAAGTGACTACTTTCCTCACAAATTAAATCTACTCAAATCATGTTAAATTTTCTTCATTTGAGTAATTTAGACATTATTTTTTACAGAGTGAGTGTATGGGCTCCTCAAACCTGGTATTAAAAGATGCTTAGTGAAAGATATGACTTGTTATATTATCTGTTTTTGATCCCAAACATAGACTGGATAAAGACGTGGACTAAGGAACTGTGACGTCGCCCACAGCATTCGGCTCCAGTCAAATGAAGCTCACTATTCTAGCAGTTATAGGAATGAATTTGGAGCCAGTTCTATATTAGGAATAGGAATAGGAAGTAAGCCTTGGAGAATCATGTTTTTTATCAATTTAATATTTATTGTGATGTTTAGCGTGATTAATTAATTATTTATGGTGCAAAAACCATTCTGCACTGAAGAACTGTAACACTTTATTTGTAATTGTGTTTTTATCAATGGTGGGCATAGATTATTTTTTTAAATCTAGATTAATCTCATTGCCATTTTTAGATTAATCTAGATTGCCGCTGATGGGTCGGCAACATAGACTGTATAAAAAAGTGGACTAAGTCTATGTCTATGTTATGAATAGATTTTTTTTGACAAACAAAATAGTGAAGAAAAAAGTTCAGGATCATATAGAGTTAATAAGAACATTTTAAGACCAAGATGACGAGGATCACTGCAGCAGGTACAGAGAGACGAGTGGGATTAGTTAGCTTGTCTGATAGAGCTGCACTGACAGGCTCGCCTTAGTTCAAACTCAAACAAAGTAGTTTGTTTGAGTAGTAGTTTCCCCGGCGTTTCAGTGCTTGACCCGCATCAGCGTTTTTTTAAGTGATGCTTTGTGTTTAGATGGTACTTGACACTGGTAGATCTCCTACAGTAAACTAACTCCGCATTGCATAAAGTGGTGGTACTTGAGACTGGTAGAACTCCTACAGTAAACTAATTCTGCATTGCATAAAGTGCAAACAACCTTAGACTTGTTGATGTCTCCATTGAGAAGCTTTTTAAAAATGAATTTTCCCTGAAGCAAACCCGGGGCTTCGTAGCTGCACCATGTTGGCGTGTGGCGTTCGTTGTGTATTTCACAGGAGCTACAGGTTCAAACACTCGTCGCCCCCTACAGTGCGATTGGGCGAGGTACATCCACGCTAAAGCTGAAAGTCGTCATAGTTCACTTAATATAGACCCAGCTCCCCCCAACTTTGAGAATAGATTAACGGCGATATTTTTATGTCGCCCGATAAGAGTCCCACATTATTAACGTTAATAACGACCCACCATTTTTTTTTTACATATATTGATTTGTGTGTATTGTGGATGAATGAAATGTGACATGTGGGACCGGCCTCTCAAATCTGCAAAACAAATTTACCTCTGGGTACAAATAAAGCAACCTAACCTAGGAATTTAATTCTAGACAAAACAGCAAAATCAAAATGTCAGGATCAAGTACAGTAGATTAATACAAACATTTTAAGAGCAAGATAACAAGGCTCACTGCAGCAGTCGGGGGGGACAATTTTAACAATGTAAAGTCAATTGGAAACTGGTTTTGATGGAGCCGTAAACACTCCCACAAACATTTCCTATTTGGAAACGTGGCGGTCAGTAGGTTAGCTATGTCACTTTATACATTCCCCAATATTCTTTCTTCATTCATTCTTCATTTATTTATTCATTCTTCTTCCAAACAGAAACAATCTGCTCCACCTTGTGATGTCATGTGGTAAAACAGGAAGTGCTCCACTGTGTTCCATACAAATATCAAGTGGATAATTTCAGACCTGGAATTGCCTCTCTCCACTGAACAAAAGGTAGCCAAAATTATCAAAATGATTCTAGTGAAGGTTTAAAAATACAGTGGAGCACTTCCTGAAAAACACAGGCTAAATACGCAGGTAAAAAAACACAACTCCAGGTCTGTTCTGATGAGGAAACAACATTATAATAGATCAGAAAAGCGTAATATGGGCCCATTAAATATTGACAAAGGGCACAGAAACCTCAGTAACTCAATACCCTGAAATTTCTATTCAAACAGAATAATGACAAATAATCATTTATATCTACAGTCTTGAACATGATTTGAGAGTGGGTGCATGAAGCCATTGTGTGAAGTGGGAGGAATACTTTTTGTGTTAGTTTTGTTTTGGGCGATAACATTTTCCAAGTGACTCCGCGATGATATCAGTCGTCTAATGTAATCTTGTGTCAACACTGATGCTCTCATCTCCAACTATGAGTCAGAGCCACCTGCCGCGTCCAGACCGGGGGAAAATATGCCCCAAATACATCCAAATAATCCAGGTGCGTTTGATATCAGTGCTTTAAACATGTAGTGAACCAGTGTGAGACAAAGATACAGGATACTCCAAAGAAGCTCGGAGGAAGTCTGTGAAAAGAGGCAAGGGAGAAATCTAATAGCTGTCATTTCAGTGGGATGGGGCCGAGGCAGGAGGTGAAAGAAAACGCCAAAATACAAGTAAACAACCCGAGTGTATCAGGAATTGGATCATTAAGATAAATAATGTAAAAATGTGGTTTCTATGAGTAAAGCGTTTCAAAATATGTGTCTTGGTTATCAGGCAAAATATTGGTTGAGATGAAATAGTGGACAAAAAGTGCTCAAGAAGAAGAAGCTGTTAACAGAAGAGAATGTGAAGTAGCATTTACCCCAAGCTACAGAAACCTTAGATTATAACTTCATTATAGTTTCTATTTGCTGCAGAGCTTTGGAAAGTTTAGAAATTGTGAAAGAAATTTGGAATATGCAAGGATTCAGTGTCTGGTTACTTTGGTTAAAGCTTAAGGTACACTATATGTTACCACTTATTACACATTAGACATTAAACTCATCTGTCTCCATGGAAACCAGCAGGTGATGCTACCAGGCCGAGTCTAAAATGAGATCTTCACAGTGAGAACGCGTTTTTCAAAGTGTTTTTTTGCGTGGTAAAACACCCACAATTAAAATAATGAGAGTTATGATTAATGCCGTACTGTGGAACATACAGGCACACAACCCAACCACATAGTTACATAGTGCAGCTGTAAATGTGCAAAATAACTTAGAAGATTTACTAGAAAAAATCCATGTAAGAATTAGCACTAGCACTATTTAAGTACATTTTACTACTATAATATTAAGTACAAGTATTAAGTAAAATGTACTTAACACTACAATTAACACTCATAATTATGTAAAAATAAAAAAGTAAAAAAGTATAAGTTAAGTATAAAGAAGTAATTGAATTGCTAGTAGTGACTAGACATATAATATATACTGACAGAAACTTTCAGGTAGGACTGTGTGAGTATTTCTATTTGTCCGGGGGTTCTAAATGTTCCTTGTGGATTTGTTGGTGTCTTAGTGTTTGGGTCGTTCATGTTGTCACGGTTCATTGCACACGGGATGGGTTCTTTTCAAATATGCCCAAACTCCCATGGTGCAACACTCAATGTGCACCAACAATCTGAGGATTGGTTCTGGAGCCTTTATAAAGGTCCAAAAATGGCGGTTCTTTTCAAATATGCCCAAACTCCCATGGTGCAATACTCAATGTGCACCAACAATCTGAGGATTGGTTCTGGAGCCTTTGTAAAAGGTCCAAAAATGGCCCAATTATTAGTCCAGTGAAAGTCGTCATGCCACGTCTATCACGTGAACAGCGTCTCCGGGCGTTGGTTCTGCTGGAAGAGCTTGAGCTACAGTGAGATCTCAATCAGAAACCTGAAGGATGGAGCCTGCATCAGTGTGAATGGAGCTCAGACCCACTAGTGACTGTTGGGATTCTGTGTTTATTAGACGCCATTTTTTTGGGTTAAGTTTACCGTGTTTAACTTATTCGTTACACTTTTTGGTTTATGCAGCAACCTCAAGAAATGATTCATATGAAACAAAAACATTTTTGGGCTATAAAATAAAACCTATGTTAAAAAGTTTGGTCTCAGAGTCAGTGTAGGTTTGTAAGGAGTGACTGTAAAACCCTTAAAACGCATTGGTGATTACATAGTAGAATTTACTGATTAAACATAAAGTAAAATAAATACATTTTGTCCATTGGTATTAAATAAGATGTACTTCTCACAGAATTATGTTATTTCAGTGTAAAAAAATACCTCAGTTGATTTAATATATTTTACTAGCCCAGAAGTTATGTTTTTCGCTGTGCACTGTGTAACTTTTCAGTTTGGTTTTATTATTTCTGCTTAGAATGTTCCACAATATGACATTAAACAGATCTCCCTTACTTGTATATAATTACAGGCCATATTGTGAAACATTTCAGACATAGAAATAACATCGACATGAAAAAAAGCATTTTACGTAAACTCCACCAGAAAAAGCTACACATTGCACCTTTAAACAAGCAGATAAATGTTTCAAAGTAAAAAAGAGAAAGTAGTCATTTGTAGAGAGCGTGGAGAGTCCTCTTGGGCCTGCAGTGAGGGCTATATTCGTTTCAGTCGTTTTGTTTTCAGGCAGTGCCACAGAGACTGCTGCTCCCACTTCAACATAATGAAGGTTAATGGAACTTCAAAACAAAAGACTATACTGCAAATATAGGCAGCTACATGTGACTCCAATTCTGATGGTTTTGTGCCATTAAACCAGCGCATCAGTATGTTATTACTTTCTAAAACATCCAGCATATAATGGTTTATGTTCAGTCCGTGCTGAAATCTTACATTGCATTGCTTAAAAGAGGTTTGTGCTCTTGTCGAGGTGGAGACTTGCAAGTCATGAGCCAGACTTGAATCACTATTTTGATGGTCTGAGATTTGACACGAGGAGCCCTGCGACTTGAAACGACTTGGTCCTTCTCCTCAAAATAAAAAATAAAGTAAATAAAACACGGCGGCACGGTGGCTGAGTGGCAACACTCATGCCTCACAGCAAGAAGGTTACAGGTTCGATCCCCGGGTCGCCCGGGCCTTTCTGTGTGGAGTTTGCATGTTTCCTCCCCGTGTCTGGATGGGTTTCCTCCGGGTACTCCGGTTTCCCCCCATCAACCAAAAACATGCAACACCCTATGAACAGTTTACAACAAGGGACCGGCAGGGAGTCCCCCCCTCCTGTGGGCTCACCACCTGCAGAGGGGTTCATAGGGTCTGGGTCTGGTGCATAGTGTTAATGGGCAGCGTGCTGCCCCCGCGACCCAGCTGGATTAAGCGGGAGAAGATGGATGGATGGATGGTCAAATAAAACTACTTTCTCTACAGAGATGATTACTTTTAGTGCTTAACTTTACAGAACAAACTGAGACATGACCAGCCCCAATTCTCCATTTTTGATCAGGATATTTTAAACTAGACAAAATGCATAGAAATTGCAAAAAAGAGCTCTAGTCAACATGTCTGACTATAACTTACACAAGCTTATCACGTTAGCTCTCACGTTAGCTCACACGTTAGCTCACACGTTAGCTCACACGTTAGCTCACACGTTAGCTCACACGTTAGCTCACACGTTAGCTCACACGTTAGCTCACACGTTAGCTCACACGTTAGCTCACACGTTAGCTCACACGTTAGCTCACACGTTAGCTCACACATTAGCTCTCACGTTAGCTCTTGTGTTGCGGCGTCATCGGTGCATCGGAGTGTAAACACTGTCAAACAACTGAAATAAAGTGTTGGATTTGTGCGTCTCAGGTTGCAGTGACGGCGCAGTGATGAGAACTAACTGAGAGAAAATAGCGGCAAGCGATTATGAGGTCTGATTTTTTTCGTCGACAACGGTTTTGTGATTCCAATGCGTCGCTCTTTTGAACACATATTGTTTTGAGAAGAAAAACGCTTTATTTTGGCGACCCCAGACAACTTGCAGGAACTACTTTTGTCAGCATAAAAACCGGGCAAGAACTCGGCTCATGGGGGTAAGTGAGTGTTTATGCGCCACACTGCTGACTGGGGGGGACATACAGATTCATGCTAAAATAAATAAATAAATAAAATCTCTTTAAGGGGTGTTATTTTAGGCACCTGAAATGAGTGTGTGAACGTTTTTAACTGAAGTTGCAATGCACCCCCTCGCCTGAGTAGGGGGCTCAAAGCTGCTTTATATCTGAAAAATGCTTCTGCCTCTGATGATTCATCTATTCTGCTTTTTCGCCCTTTCTATAATGTAAGCAGCACACAAACATTTCAATATAGACGCCTTTGTACTTTACAGTAACTTGGCATTGACGGGTCTTATAGCCAACAGCCAATGGGAACACACCTGACTGAAGATCGCTTATAGGCTCAGGATAATTGAGCAAAGCTTTTAGTATTTGTTTTCACCAATGACTCTTAAAACACAGCACTATCAGTTGATTAAACACTTTCCCTGCAACACAAGAACTCCATTTCAAGACCATTTAAGCCCACTTCTGCATACAGCCCCTTTATTATCTCCCTACTCAGAAAGGCATGAAGTTTGAAGCACGCTTTAATGAGTGAATATGCACAGTGGAGATAGACTGCATATATAAAAACGCCAAATAACACAACGCTTTGGACCAGTGGACACCAAACACACACACACTGCAGGCTTTGTCTCCTTTCCACCGTCTTAACTCTCACATGTAATTAGCTTCAGTCTCTCTGTCCAGTGCAGATACGATTGCACACAGGGGGGGGTCAGACGTAGACGGGGACTGGGGGGGGTCTGTCCCATCATCCCGTGGGACAGGTTATGACAAATAAGATTAATGTGTTCCCCATTTCCAGACTGGTGCACTGACTGGCCTCCCCTCTCCTCGTCCTGTGCGTCATAAAAAGGCACATGCACAGAGCCTGATCGGTGCTGGTCTCAGGAGACGCTCCATATGGGCGGTGGAGGTGGAGGTGGAGGTGGGTGCTGTGTCACTCTCTTTGTTGTGAAGGAGCCAGTGTGAAGGACACTCAATTGTTGTTTTGTATTGTCAATATCAGCTGCGCAACTTATAGAAAGAACAATGGTAAATATATTCATCTAATCATCATTGACCTCTTGGTACAATATAATGTTACAGTGTGTGAAAATGTAACCCAGCGTAATTCATATTTACAGAATAATTTAGGCTTTGTATCTAGTTAAGCCTGAATTAGTTAATGAAGGTGTTAGGAGTTAGGACAAAGAGTATTCATGTAGTGCTCCATTCTCAATAAACTATCTCTTCATTATGAATTAAGTCTTTTGTGATTCTTTATTATGGCCAATGAAGGTGTGGTTACTATAGAGATACTTTATTGATCTCAAGGGGAATTCAAGTTTTCCTGCACTTCTCAGTGGCCTTTGTGTGTCAGTCAAAGGTCTGAGTGCAGTTTAACAGGAGGACTGGTCAGGCCGGTTGGTCAGATCTGTGTCAGGGTCGTTTGAGGAGGGGAAGAGCCAAAAGTGTCCGTCCTCTGTGTCCTGCAGCATCACAGCAGCCTCCAGGGGGAGTCAGGTGAACACAACAGGAAAAGCTTCGTTCTTGCTCCTGTCGGGTGTATCAGTTGGTGATGAAATGGTTCATGTCCTCAGAGTATTTCCTCTGGATGGTCTTCTGCCGTATTTGCTGCCACATATGGTGTAAAAAGCCTGTAGCATCTCAAATGTCCATAGTTTGCTCCTTGGCTCTTCTGTCGTCTTCATGGATACAGGAAAAACAAACAATTCATTTGACACAATCCAACAGCTCTTTGTGTTCATTCCCTCAGAATAGGACAAAAGCACATTTGAATCATTCAATGCTCATTTAATGGACGGGGTAACACCTTGACAAAGGTTATGCACTTACCATGTGATTATGTGCACTGTTTTTGAGTTGAACCAAATCACACTAGCTTGGTGCCCTTGTGCAAGACACTTCAATCCTCTTTTCTTCAATTACAGTAATGGACCAATCCAAACATCACATTATTTTAGGGGCATGGTTGTAGCTGACATGGGTATTATGGCAACCGATGGTGAATTTACAACATGGTCATTGGGCAAGGGCAAGGCAGCTTCTGTCATAAATAACTGAGCACAAAGGGAAAAGGGGTGAGCTCAGTACAATCAACCACAGAAGTTGGTGATAAACGGCTACAGCAGAGAGCTCCCATAGCAGCCCCAAATTAGATGATTCCAAGTCTGTCATTGTAATCCAATCACACGGCCATGGTGTTGACGAATGGAGGAATCGTCACAGATCATCAAACCTAAAACAAGCCACTAACAATCACCACCGCAAAAGCATTGATTGAACCACAGCTGGAGCCATTTCTCCACCAAGAGTCTCCAAGTGACACCCGGAGGAACCAGTTTACCAGTTAAAGGGCTCAGATTCCACTATGTTCTGATTTATGTTTCCTCATTTAAAAGAAACATCAAACATCAAATTAATCTTCAGTCATGTTCAACACATACAGCCTGAATATTTAGGCTGTGTTGTTTTCTCAAAGAGAAAATACTCCACTTCCACTTTGTGATGTCATGTGGTAAGACAGAAAGTGCTCCACTGTGTTTTTAAACTGTACATCTTCACTAGAGTCATTTGGATTATATTAACCCTGGAATTGTCAATCTCTACTGAACAAAGGGGAAAAGGCAGAAACGACTTCTTTACAAGGTGGGACAGAGATAAAAAGGAGGTGAAAACTGGATTTTTTCTGAGCTCTCAAGCCTCAAAGGCGAAACAATAAAGGATTATTCAAACATAGAAAAAGTGCTCAGGAAAAGTTGGAAGAACCAAGAACCTGTAACCTGTGTGCACCAGTGACGTGCGGTGAAGTTC